>JABSTQ010000265.1:0-52951 GCA_013358835.2 Ixodes persulcatus
AGTTGTAATTTTCGCAATTTTCCTGCAAGAAATATAATCGATTTTGAGGAATCAGTCTAAAAGGCAAGTCGGATAAAGCCCTTGCAAACATTTTCCGGTTAGCCCAGCCCAGAGTTTGAGGAATCCGCCTAAAAGGCAAGTCGGATAAAGTCTGGGCCAACAGTCTCCGACAGTCTGTGGCTGCTCATTACACACATATTAACCCCCCTCCCCCCGTAAACGCTGCTTCGCGGCGTCCAGCCGGCAACACAAGCCCCGCCATTTCCCTATGCACCTCTTGAAAGGGAGTCCCATACCATTTAGTTCAAAGCTCCGTCGACAACATTTTTGTTTTCAATAATAATTGTGAAAAAAAAAGAAAATTAAAAAGGAAAGGAAAAAAAGTATGCACGAAGTTTCGTCGACATTCATTTTTCTCAATAATAATTGTAAAAAAACAAAAAAACCACGTATGTTTATTTTTTGCAGCGAACCTGGGTTCACTTCGTATGAAGCGGGCCACTTTCCATATAGCTACACCTGCCAGTACTCGTTTTGAGAATTCGTTTTATATGAGATCCAACAAGCTTCCCGTCGTGCATATTATTGTAAACCGAATCCTGCTTGTGCATTTTACATATTTCTAGAACTGTCGTGGTGTGCGTCTCTGGGAGTGAGTGAAGGTGCAGCAGCTTATTCAAGACTATACTCCGTTTTATACATAGCGTGCAATGCAGTCAAAGCTAGCGCACCGGTTTGCATCGCCGACCGTGTCTACGTTCACCCCATAAAATAGTGCGTCCCCTGCAAAAACCTTTTTAAAAAAGTCGAAAAATGTGCCCCCTTGGAGCTAGTAACTGATAGTGGCGTTATGATTTCGACGGAGCACAATTTTTTTTCAATAAAAAGAAAAAGATATTGTAAACTACTTTAAATTGTTTTCGTTTTCGTCCGTGCGGCAGCCGCTGCGGGTTTTCGGGTTGTGTGGCACTGGCTGGTTTTGAAAAGATGGAGTCTTACGCAGCAAGCTCAAGACTCTCCTGCTCGGATATTTTGGAAGATTCGTTGTGCGAAGACCTTGAAAGAGTGCAAGCAGGGGATCGCCAACGTGTACGCGAGTGCAAGGACGCGTTTCCCGGAGAAGTCGGTCGTGAAGTCCTGGAGACGGTCGGTAACGACACCGGAGTGTGCGCCCGTACAGTCGCGAAGTACAAGGCGCAGTGTCTATCTGGCAAGGTGGCGTCCCCGAAGCGAAGACCTCGCAATGTAGAAACTTTGAGCACGGGGACCGTCAAGCATGCCGAAATCACACACAACGCCATTCGCCTGAAGGTGCAGCGCAAGTACCCCGAGAGGGGGATTCCTACCCTTGACAGCTATTTCAAAATAAACTGTACAGGCCGCAACTATTGTCGATTAACGTCCTATTTTAAATTTTTGGACAAGGCTGCTATCAGTGCGATTCCTCATTCCACGCTGCGCGAAAGAAAAATATAACTCGGAGCTGGAGGCAAATAACACTTGCAAAGCGGCAGAGCAGATGGTAGAAATATGGCCTCTTGGTGAGTTATAAATAAAAAGCAAGAAGAAAAGAGGAATTGAATTATGCAGTTTGGCAATGTTCACAATCTTGCACAAAAAATACAACTAGAAAAAACAAAAAAAAAACAAAAAAACTTCGCGGCGTTTAGTGGTTTCGAACCACTGCCGCCGAGACGTCGGTATCGCCAGAGCAGCGCCCTCTACCACTCGTCCACGAGATGCGCTAAGGAACGCTTTTTTTCTGTATTTTCATGCGCACCACTTCAGTACCTTTGACAGCTTTGCTAGCTATGTATGCAAAGGAGTATATGTGCCCATTTTGAGAACCACGCTGCGAGTTGAAGCAACGTCGAAGGCTCGCGTCTCGCAGCGCCGCCTGTTGAATAACCATTCGAAGAGTTTGCACACTGTGAAGGTAAGAGCGTTCACACCGAAGAGCTCTCTCACACACACACACACACACAGCTCACAATTGAATGGGGGCCACTGAGGTTTTAAGAGCCACTGATCGTAGTAATCGCATTCCAAAGACGCCTCGTTGTCGTAGATTGTTTTTCACCAGCTAGGTCCTGTAGGGATGAGGCCAAGGCTGGGGGATTCATCGCCGGAAACGTAAAGGAACCAAGTAAACCACGTGAGGCTCGCGGACGCAATTTGTGGGAACCGACGAAGTCCAAGACACGATCCGAGCAGCCCTAGTTGCAGCCTTGCTTCCGAGAAGACTGGATATTCTTTCCGGCGGGCACACAATACTTAGACAGCATGCTTGCGGCTGATATGGATTTCAGGAGGTGGATAACAGGACAACCAAGGCACAGAAAATAGGTTGAGCACGACACAGAGCACGCATTGAGAACGATTGTTGCCGCCATGTTGAAATAAAACGAAGCTAAGCAAGGCCAAGCTACAGTTTAGTACACAGCGAAGCTGAAAGGCCAAGCTTCAGTTTAGTACAAAACCAACATACTTAATTACAAAGAATTAAATAAATGTTAAAACAAAATTGTTTACGTTTAAAAGTTCTAATGTATGTCGACTAAAACAGGAACATTCACGTTGCGTCAAATGAGTTTCGTCGTAACCACTGTCGTCGGAACCAGCGAACGTCGCCGCATCGGCATCGCCACCGTAACCAAAATAAAAAAGAAAGCAAGCTGCAAACTTTCGGGCGGTTGCAGGCCTTTAGGCTTTCGAAAAAAACATCGAAGAACGTTCTTCGAAAAACAAAACGTGTCCCAGGTGCCGGCGTGCCCATGGAACCAGCTGTGGGTTTGAGTCTACTTGGTGAGTTCTCGCCCATTCGTTTTACTTTTTCAGTGCTTTCTTTTCGGAGCGTTTGTGACATGTCCTTGTGTGTGTGTGCAGCAAGCGTGAAGACGAACGTGTGCGGCTCCTTGTACCACACGTGCTTTGCGCATTGGATGACCTTCGAGCTTTTCCCAAGGAAGTCCCGGAACCGACCTGTCACTGAGCGAGCAGCCAGATTGCGGGAACGCACACAGAGGCGAAGGTCCCACCGAACCCGGAGAAGGGGGGGGGGGGGGGGGGGGGGGACGGGACTTCGTAGGTGTATTGGGGAGCTTTATCTCGTGGATCGGTGGACCAGACGAGTTCTACAAATCGGGTGGCGGCTTGGTACCACATAACTAGGCGGTGTGTTTCGCGGAACTCATAACTGCTAAAGGTTCCCATTACGTGCTAGCGCTCGTATTTGCACCGCGTTTGCTTTCACTGCGGGTGTTCGAATTCAAGTTTGATGCTTGCGAAGAGTATAAAAAGTTCCTTTTTGACTAGGGCGCGGACCTCTTATACAAAATGCTGTATATGTTGCACTTAATTGCTAGCCCTCTGGCTGTAGTTTATTGTGAAGGTTGTGAGAAAAAACGCGCATTGAGTAGATACAAATATATATATATATTTTTATAAGTCAAAGATGCGTACTGTCGGAGTTACTAATTCGAAGTTTATTACGACGTTTCGAGCGGGGACCGCTCTCTCTCTCTCTCTCTCTCTCTCTCTCTCTATATATATATATATATATATATATAATGTAGTGTCTAGTACCGTCCGACGGCACTCTTGCAGAACGTTCACGTGCCGTGCAATGGCACTCCACTCACGCTTTCAAGTGCCGTCCAAATGTCTTGTGTACAGCGAATTGTCAAAACGAGTTTTTCGAAGTTGTAGCGTAGCTTAGTGGAAATTGTAGCGTAGCTCGCCTCATAGGCAGCGGACCCGGGTTCGATCCACAGTGTTGGTTTACTTCTTTAAATCTTTTTCTCGAACATTTTGTTTCGTCGATGCATTTGGCGATATTTACGACATTTCTTTTTTACCATTAACACTGGAAACAAAATAAAAGCGGATGTTGTCGACGAAACTTTGCTTAACAAAATGGTATGAGCATCCCTTTCCGGAGGTACATGGGAGACAGCGGGGCTTGGTATGGGACAGAGAGGCTGGACGCTGCGAAGCGGCATGTGCAACGGGGCCAAGTAGGTTAATAGTTTTGTAATTAGCAGCCGCATACTGTCGCCGCGAGGCGGCATGAATGCAGGCGTTGGTTAACGAGCTCCCCAGGGATACACGTGCTGTTCTTTCAGACGGCACTTGTAGGCGCGGGTAGAGTGCCGTCGGACGGCACTGTAGACAGCCAAAAAACAACAGAAAACGAGGTGTTTTGAACACCTTTCTTGAAGAGATCATCAACTGATTTTTCAACTACTTCCTCTTCAGCTTTCCTCCTCAGTACATAAGCAAAGTAAAAAATCATGTGGTTGTATTTCACTGAAACCCAAAGTTCTGCCAGCCGTCTGAGAGCCGGCATGAACAAAGCCCTACATAAAATTCACACTTCACATTTTTGCAAGCGCCGACAACCACAACCACGTCAATGACAAGCGATGGCGACCCTTTTCGCTATCGCTCAGCCGCACGACGAGGCACACTGCATGAAAGCGACAGGAGCAAGCGATCAATGCGGTGAGCGACGTTTTCGACTAATTCAAGAACCAAGCAGTGTTACAAGCGACAGTGAGAAATCTCCGTCGCTGTCGTCGATGATTGTCTCGTTGCTCGCTAAATCGCTTACATGCGGTCCAGCCTTAATTGTCTGAAAGCGTGAGACACGTGCCACGAGTGAGTGCTGTGCTGCCACTCACTTCCAAGTGCATCTCATTTCAGGGCTACACTGCCATTTGCTTCCAAGTGCTGCACGAGCCTCCTTCTCAGGCGCTTTGATTCCACTTACGAAACTAGCACAAACTCATCAAGGGGTTTTAGGCGGAGTTAGCCACCCGGTGTCTTTGCCGCACCATTCTTTTCGGTGCCTCGACAGTCCACAGTCACTTCAAAGTCACGAGTTGGGACGCAATGACGACAGCGGCACTTGTGCTTTCTTGTCTTATTCACCAGAGGTTTGAAGACCAACTGCAGACTTTCGACAGCATGACACTTTCGGTTTCGTAACATCATTGTTGCTTCCTTGGAACAACTCTTAATACATGGGAGGAACAGGATGGCAACTGCACCAGTGGGGAATACGTCCAGGCACATTACCTTTACTAAAACTTGCTTGAGCAACTATTTATTTAAGATTATGTTTACAGCGTTACCTCGGAGGCGGGGTTTCCCTACCAGAAGAAAAATTTGACTGGGCCATAGGTAAGGCCAAGTTCGACTCGCGCTGCTAATCCTGTTGGCCCGGTGCCTCTAAAAGGGCGAGGACCTGGTCAATAGGAGTGTGACAAGCCAACCTTCCAGGCGTGACAAACAATGGCGCCGTGGGAAGGAAGCCCATTACACCTGCCAAAGTGGATGCAATTGCAGGTTCGTGCCGTGCTGCATGTCCACCTTCCCGGCTCTTAACTATGCAGCAATTGGCAGGTTCAGCATCGTGCATTATATAGGCTTTATAGACCATACGCGAAATAGTTCTTGGGTATCATCATCATGCCGCTCGGAGCCGACATGTGGTGGGTTTTGCTATCTTGAATGTGCAAATGGCACTATACCTCGTCTCGCCTCAGCATGAACTAACTGCGAAAGCTGTGCAAGCGCAAGCGGGTAGCCTTGACTGGAGCAGCCGCTGACGCGTGATCCAAAGCATTTAGCTTGCACTTTTAGCAGGCACGGCTAACAATGGTTATTCACCCATCTAATGTTTGTTGAGCCTCACAAATATACAGTGAATTCAGTTGGCATTCAAGTAGCTATCTTTTTTTTTTAATTCGGTGAATAACAAAAAAAGAAACACTTGCCAGTCACTATTTCCTTCAACTAGGAAGTTTTGTTTTAGTGATGAATATGCTATTAAAATATTTAAGCATTATTTTCAGACATCATCTTCGAGTGTATACCTCTGTCTTGGCAGCAGTCCATGCCGAAAAAAAAAATCACACACTTTTAAATTCTAACGACCACAGCTGATTTTGAACAATCTTGGCTCTGTCTATTGGCTGGCATGTTTACATTCTTGGAGCTGCCAAGAGAGTGATTCGGGGAAAGAGGGTGCACTGTGTGCCCTAAAATAAAAGAGCACATTATGTAGTGTGCTTAAAGGGATACTGATTCGAAATCTGCATTTCATCCAAATATGCAGTGGGAGTGTTCAACTGGAAGCTACAAACCCTAAGGCATCACTTTTATAACAATATGTTGAATGAATATGTTGGATACAATATATTGAATAAATTGGAAAACGAATACTATGCGCCATGGCGCATAGTATTCGTGTTCTTGTTTATTTTTTAGGTATTCAATGACTAATAAATTGTGTGAACAGATTGTTCCACAAAGTAGCCATCAACACGTACACACCCAACTAACGCTACCCAATTTTTATTTTTTATTTCTAAAATTGTCACTTACATTTAGCGAATAGTGGGCGAATATGAATACTACAAGCAAACCACGAAAAGACTAGTAAATATTACAGTATTGGATAGAAACCAGATGTCACAAAAAAATAAAAAGCCATAAAATATTAGATCAGTAATATCTTTGCAAGACAAGACACTTTCAACGGGTAGTTTTGGTTTGGCCGGGTTCTGGATCAGTCGTCTGCCATCGTCTCCACGCGACCATTGCTCACGTCGTCGTCGTGAATTGCTCCACGCTTGCGTACCATGTAGTAATTACCCTTTTCTTTTGTTGGCTACTTATCGGACACAACTAATAACGAAGAACTAAGATTTTGATGGCACAGGGAGTGGGCGAAAAAGCCGCCCCGACGAAGTCAAGTGAACGCAGATCGACGTACGCCGAACGCCTCGCAAGATCAATGCGTGCATTTGTTTGTAAGCTGGAGAACAGCCACTAGGACTAGTACTCAAATTTTATAAAACCATTTCGTCGCCGTTTGCTATTTTCAATGAGGCTAACGCGGTACTTGACGACCCTCGCAGTCCGAGAAGGCGTTCAGGCTCAAACATGCACCTCTTGCGGCGGTGCTGTGACGAAATTGACCAAGGGAACGAGGGTGTTATAAAAGTGAAGTACTATTAATCTAAATTGTTGTTCTAGCTAGAGGTTGCGAACTAATGCACGCAGTGAGCTGGCACGGCGTTCAACGTACGTCAACCTGCGTTCACTTCGCCTCTGCTGGGTTTTTGCCCGCTCCCCTGACAGCAAAATCACGATGATTAGGATACAAATAAAATTTTTGATGTCTCACTGAAAGCAGTAAGTTATTTTGATCTTAATATACAACCCAAAAGGGAGCAAAAAAAGCTGGTGGAGCCATCTAAATAAACAACACAAACAACCACTACGTCAATGTAAAAAAAAGAATCTAACCGGTTAATAATATTGTTTTTTACGAGTGCTTTCTCCATGATCAAAATATATTGTCTGCTATTTCCCGCCATCACTGTTTTGTTTTCTTTGTGCCGTAGCCCAAGACAAAGTCAATCTGCATAAAATCCAGGCCCCTTCAAAATCGAGTACTGAGTACACGAATACTGTTTACTCAGTTTACTAGCGATTTCAAGTGGTGTTTTCCACGCCCTTTAGGTAGCATGTTACTCGGGTAAGATTTGGAACATAGCCTAAGGGTATTATGCTTTACTAATAACCTCGTATAGATATGGTAAATCTCACTTGATGACAAAAAGTGGTATCTTGCAGCATACCCACGGCCGCCACGACTATCAGGAGGGTTGAGTTTTAGCGCCGCCTGGTGAGAGGCGCACGGACTACACCGGGAGCAGGAACTCGCACATGGAACGCTCATATGATGTGTTCGTTAGGAGAGAGGGGGTCGTGCTCCCGTCCTTCGTCGTGTTCGTTGTCCGTCGTTGGCGTGTGCCGGGGAAAAGGTACCGTTTCACAGTTGTTTTCGCGCTCTCAGACGTGCTTCAGATGGAAGAGGAACTCTCCAAGTCACAAGCCAGAAGCCCAGTGGAAGGTATAAAGGTATGTTGAAGCAGTCAGCAAGACTCTAAGTATTTGCGTTTTCCCGTCCTAGTATACTTTCTTTTCGCGCGTGTTCTCTACGCTCTTGTACGCGGCCGCATTGACTGCTCTTCGGCCATTGAAAACTTTTTGGCGCCATGAGTGCTTATTTTGTTCTATTGCGTAGGTGACGTGAGATTCGCCCTCGTGCAGTATACATCTCTAGGCAGTTACGTTGCCCAGACGCCCTTCGTTTGGTGACGGCCGCCGTAAGTAGTGAATTGACGCTGTTATTTTGTTACTCAACTTTTTAAAGGCTGTGTCTACGGCACTCCACTCGCGCCTTCAAATGCCGTCCGAAAGAAAGTCGGACGGCGCGTGTATCACTGGGCACCAGTGAAGTGCCTTCCAGACGGAAGAGAAACTCACCACTGAAGCGGCGTACAGCATAGACGAGAGTTCATCGATATGCTCCACCCTTAATTCATTTCCGGAGTGTCAACATCAAACGTCCGCGTGTTATTTTTAATGTAGTGTTCTTTAAGTCAAATGCACTTGTCCCAGCAATCCTATAGCATTTCTACTGCTTCCTGAAAAAAAAAATTTGTCGAACCTCTAAAAAAACACATCTGCAGGCCTCTATTACCTCACCATATACCGATCAAAAATCTCCTCCCACGCAGGTGTTTCTTTGCTTTTGTTTTTTAAGAGTTTGTGGTCAATGGCAGGAAGATCCAGTAAATAGGGTCATGTCGTTTCCAGCTTTTTTAGGAATGCCAACCATTGTGATCCAAAACCTGAGGCCGCGGGTGCATTGCCGTAATCAAAACTCCCTGTCTCATCTTTTAAAGGCGTTTTGTCCTTGACTGTGGCGAACAATTTAGTAATTCTGTTTACATAGTCATAACCTGGTATTGTGGCTCCACCTCATAAATAATCGCAAGAATAAAACGCACCCTTGGCATCACAAAATAGTTCACCGAGAGGTTGGTATTGTTGGTCGAACATCGACGAAAAGAAACAATCCTTTCTGCTCAGCCTTCAGGACGGGACCCAACAAGGCTTGCTGTCGTTTCTACTGTACGGAACTCTAACGGGCCTGCTATCTTTCCGTCTGGACAGAACTCTAGTGCACATGCTATCAGTCCATTTATGCAAAACTCTAGATAATTTTTTTTACTTGGAGTGTTTTGAGTTTTGTTGGTCTCTTTCAACGCTTTGTAACAAGGCGGAGTTAGCAAAGTGGTGTTACACAGATGTCTACTGCTATGGGACAACCAGAGGGGCTGAGAATTTTATTTCTTTTAAAGTGAGAGCGTGTTAGCCACCCCACGACTGGTCCAAGGAGAAGTAACAAGTGCCCTTGACCAGCCTTTCCGCGTAGGCAGCTCTCAGGACCTCCTCCCGGTTCTCCAGCTTATTCACACATCAGTCCCAGGTACCACCTTCTTCTCTCTGGACATCACCGACATGTACTACAGCCGCGACTTCAACATTCTGCTGGATGCGGTAGAAAAAGCCATCACCACACAGTGCATAGTCGAATTCCAAAATTCTTTTGGCATCCCCCTCAGCGCGTTCCTGCAATTAATCAGAGTATATCTTTGGTCGACCATGATGGAGCATGATGGAACGATATACCTACAAAAATCGGGTGTTTGCATCGGGTCCTGCCTGGCAACTGCGCTCAACGAGGTCTACCCCTCCTTCGTGGATCAGGCCGTGAAGAGGCAACTGGACAGCGTCGCCCCAGGAACCCAGGTATACAGATATGTGGACGATTATCTGGTGCTCCACGACTCCGGCGCGCCCACCGCCACAATTCAGAATGTCTTCATCGACAAAGCGAACGGCCTGACCTTCACGAGGGAGGACCCCTCGGCGGTCGGTCTCCAGCTCCTGGATGTACGCCTTGTAGCCACCCAGAGAGGCATTTGCTGGCACTTCCAGCAGCGTTTGCAGAAGCCGGTGCTGCCATTTTCAAGCCACCACTCAAAGACGGTGAAAGCGGGCATCGCAAAAAGTCTCATCTCCTCCACCCACACACAGTCCTGCCAACAGCTCTCCCCATCTAGCCTGGAGGGACAGCTCAGCGGCCTCACAATCGCCGGATACCCGCCGGACCTGCTGGCCTCCACTCTCAGGAAACTGATAATCGAAAAAGCCGCCGCACTGAAGCCTGCCCTGCAAAGATACACAACCATACCCTATTTCCACAACACCGCCCATCGACTAAAAGCCGTGGCTTGACGCTTCGACATGGACGTTGCGTTCTCGTGCCCCTTCAAGTTGAGCGTAATGTGCCGCCTGGTAAACTCTCCCCCTCCTCCCAAGATCGGCTGCGCCAAGATGCGCGCGGCCCCCTTTGTTTCCTGCTCGGTCGGACGGGTGTATTCCGTCCCCTTCTCGTGCGGGGCAGAGTACATCGGACAGACGGGCCGCTGCCTTAACGATCACCTGCGGGAACATGAAAGAGAGATACCAAAAAACGACGAGGACTCCCAACACCCTATGGTCCATCACCTCAAGGTTTGCGCTTCCTGTGCCCCTGAGTTCCTGTCCGCGCGTGTTCTGTGGGTCAACAAGAATCGCTATGGGCGCGAGATCGTAGAGGCGTACGCCATAAAAGAGGCACCGAAGAACATTTCGTCGGCCTCGCTATCGCTGTCGGAGAGAGAGATGACATATCTAAGACCGGAATTGGCCACCTTGGCGGGCCGGGCGAGTGGTCATTGCTCCTGAGAGGAAAATCGGGACGCCTCCTTCCTTCCTCTCCTTCCCGCTGTCCGCTTTCTCTCCCGTTTACATTCCCCCCGTCTTGCTCCCGGGGGCCTTATCTTGCCCCCTTCTTTCCCCTTCCCCCCTCCTTTTAACTTTTTCTCTCTCCTGCGGTGGAGTTCCGAAGGCGATGCGTGCCGGAAATAAATCATTTGTTTGTTGAAAGTTGAAAGATGTGTTGTCCGGTCTCCTGTCTTTACGTATATAACTCTTTCTAAACTTAGATTATTACCAACGCGCTCACTAGCAAGTATAAAAATATTGACTTGTCGGCTTTTTTTTGCAGTATGTTGGAAGAGTCACTGATGTGGTCGGTCATTCATGTTATTTTTCCTACACGCACCTCCAGCCCAGGGTGTAAGATAGGCAGGTGGGGAAACGGCCCATAGAAGCCTACCGCAGCGCCGTGACCGGATTGTGTACTCGTCTGCTTGCGGGTTACCCCGATTTGCGACAGATGGCGCTGCGGCGAGAAGAAAAAAATCGGAATCGAATTTGCATGGAACTTTATGGGAGAGTGCGCAAAATAAACCGAGAGCACGACAGTCCTTTATTGAAAATCTACGAGAAACCATCTCCGTCAGTTTAGCCGGTCGCCATAGGTCGCCCACCCGGAGTGCGAGTTCGCGGTGCTCCACATAGATGGCGCCACAAAAAAAGAAAAAACCGAAGGGTACACAATCCGGTCACTCATTTGGCTCTCGTTTCCCCACCTGTCTATCTTACACCCTGGTCCAGCCTATGTTTACGTAAAGCCCCAATTTCCCCCTAACAACGGAAATAATTTCTGCGACGGACTAGGCGGCAGCATTGTGGAGGCAAACTGGCCTGATTATATCTGCCATGTTTAGAAACTACAATTGATGACAGGTTATGAATTCAGTGGCGAAGTCCCCCCAAAAGAATCTACATCACTCCGCCAGCTAATCGCTGCCGTCGGTTGTCGTGACGTCACGTCCAGCAAAAAAACTACAAACTAGTATTTTCTTTTTCTAAATGGCATGTTTTGCTGTTGATGCCACATAGCACGTCGACACACGAAGCAATTCTTCCGCTCTTGACCTCTCCTGTTTCACCTCGCGAAGTCGTGACGGTGTCCGCTTTTGTTTGCGGTATTTCCCGTGTGTCGACGTGAGAAGACAGCGGTTTTATCGCGAAGGAAATAGTAATCAATCTGTGCATTTGCTCCAGCGGTACAGTGTTACAAACCAGACTTTGCCCTGCGCCAAGAGCAAAGTCTAACGACTGGCCCTACAGTTGGCGAGCATCGTGCAGCCGTGAATGCGTAACTTGTCCGAACACTTTCATGTTTTTGTCTGTATACAGTGACAAAATAACTCGCTGAATGTGAAACGCCGTACAGCAAACTACAGTAGACTCTCATTAATTCAAACTCCAGGAAGTCACAAATTTTAGTTTGAATTATCAGAAATTCATCTAAATATGATACTAGACAACATTATGATTTGTTACATGGATAGCTACTCATACAAAGCAGATTTTTGCCAGTTTTCTCTACATAGGCCTAATTATAAGCACGTACAAGCATAACACATTGGTGAAAGAGCTGTGACGTTAAGTTTATTCATCCGGCAAAAAAGTTGTCGATTGTGGACTGTTTAGTCAGCACATACGATCACAAAACAAAATTTTCAATACCAGCCAACGCAAGTAGCTCCTTACAGGACTCTTCCTTTGCAAACAGAACCTTCCGGAGCTGAGCGATGTGCTCAAATGCCTCTGTGGCTGTGACAGTTGGTAGTGGATCATCCTTTCTTCATTGTCATCTTCACTCTCACTGCTGCACTTTGCTGGCATTACTTCCTGTACTATGTCCTCTAATGAGTAGTCACAACAAACACATACATAGTCGTCAAGACTAGCATATTCCGCCAGCTCGGTGTTCACATTATGTGCTTCAAGGCCAGAAAGCATGATGCCAGTGAGCTGGTCCTCATCGTCGATGTTGTCTTGGTCATCATTGCTAGTCTAGAAGCACATAGTGTGAACGCTGTTTTCCGCTAACACGTGCCCGCTTGAGCCCCGTTGAGTGCGCTTCTTTCCCAGCACCGGTGCACTGCGGAAAAGCAACACTCGCAAAAGCAAGCTCCGCGGGTATTGCTTTTCTGCGGTGCACCGGTGCTCGGAAAGACGCGCACTCAGCGGCGCCGCAAGCACAAAAAACTATGAATTAAGCGAAAATGCCATTTGAATTAAGCGGCTTATAAATACATTAAAAGCATATCGGGACAACCAACATTTTCAAATCGGTTTGAATTAACCGGAAGTACGCAATATCAGAGTCTGAATTATCGTGAGCCTATTGTATCAATCACTTTCTGCAGCAACTTTGCACTTAAAGTCGCAATAAAGTGATTTTTAGGCTAAATTCTATTTTTCGAATTGCTCGATTATTGTGAGTTTTGCGCGATCCCCATCGAGTCCTAAATATCGGTCGGTGACTGTAAAACGTAAACACAATGGTTACACACCACAGGTCCCGGGGACTGACATCGATGAGCTCGCTTTCACCTTGTCCAAGGCAGCAGCGAAACACTATGGGCGGGACCCTGAGTCACTGCATCGGCCGGCTCATGGATGCCGTCCTGTACCCTGCACTGCACTGTGTATGACGAACTGGCCAAGCAGAGGGTCATTGCATGACTTCTATGAGGCGTCGCTAGCCATTGTAAGTATATTTTGGACACTCATGTCTGTTGATGTACTTTTGTGCTCTGCAACATAACACATTTGGTGGCAGTTCAGTCTTGCCAATTAGGCCAATTTGAAACGGAACACATTTAGTGGCGGCTCGGTTTAAGTTTTCTGGCTTGGCAATCTTGCAGCAGTGTCTAGACTCGGCACAAACCTTTTTGTACTTCATTGTCAGGGCTAGTTTAATTTCTGCAAGGCTGTCGAAGCAACTTCTGCACGCGAACAAGATGAAAGACGAAGCTACATGCTCGTGCCCAGTGTACGACTACATGTACGCATAGGCATTCGTGTCCATGCATACCTACTAGCAACGTGGAGCGAGTTCGTTTCAGCCAACACTCCACGAGTTTATTTCGGCGTTGCCACTCCATGCGTCCAATTTTTGCGTAATATTTTCTTTTTTGTTACAAAGGGCAGCTTTTGGCTGTTGAATCCACGTAGCACGTTGCCACTTGAAGCAATAGACCCTTTGCGAAAATCCCAAAAGGCCGCGCGCGCGCTGAATAATGGGAGTCTTTAATACGCCCCTCCTCCCGCTACCACGTGGCACCCTGCGAGCAGGCACAGGTTACCACGGCCACAACGTTTGAGCAGCCGAGTCGGGCGAGCGGCGACCCAACGGCTGCTCCTTTCTCATCTCTCTCCTTTGTACCGGCTTTGTCGTCTGCTGCACCAACGCTTCGTCGAACCTGGTCGAAGCCTGCCACGGTTGCGGTGCAGAATAAGTGGTTTCAGTGACACTTCAATACGTGAAGTTAAGTTACGACGAATAACGTATTCAAATAAGTTCACATGTCGCAATGCCTTTACACTGCCAGATACGGTACGCAGCCAACGACGTACGGCATGGCGGATGGGCGGGATCGCGGGTGGCAGCAACGGCTGATGGCGGTAGCTGCCGGAACGCGTGGGCAGTCGCAGAGGCTCAACGAGAATGCGTGTGATCTGTACCGAGGGTTCCCAAAATTCCCTGCTGTCGTGGCGCTGTACGTTTTGCAAGGGGTTTATTCTTCCGCTCTTGGCCTCTCCGATTTTACCTTGGAAAGTCGTGACAGTGTCTGCTTTTTTTGCGGTATTTTCCGTGTGCTGGAATATTTCTTAAACTGACGTTCGCTCAAGTGAGAGTTTATCGTGTAGTCGACTACTGTGCGTTGCCCTACATGTTCAGGTAAGGTACTGTTTCTGTTGACTTGGTAGGCACTCTCGTTCTCTGCATACACCGTAGGTTGAAACCGCCCTGAATCGTGGATGAAGCCTTGCAAGGTGGTCCTCTTTAGGCCCACCGCCTCGACGAATTAGTCTTGTCCCCCATCCCCTCGTGTCTTTTTCTCATATAAATAAATTGTTGGTATTTCTTTTTAAGACAGTGCCCATTGCCTGCCATTTCCTATGCCTGCCGACCACATTTTACAGTGGAATCTTGTTAGTTTGAAACTGATGGGGACCAAACTTTTGTATGAATAATGCAAACTTTGAATTACCGGAAGTTTCCTCTCTAGAAACACATAGGATGGGACCTGCATGTTAGTTTGAATTATTTACGAGTTTGAATTAAGAGAGCTTGAACTAATGAGATTCCACTGTTCAAAGAGGGGTTAATCCAAGGTTCAGATTACTCTGAAATATGTCGGGTGATTACTAAATGGTTAAGATACAAATATTTTGGTAGATAGGAAATGAATCTCCAGTTTTTTTATTTTTCTCACCACTTTAACTGCTAAGCACGTCATGTCTGAAGTTTTTCAGAAGATCATGGCATCGCTCTTTACCCATTCACACTTGGAGAGAAACGCTACCGGCAGTAAGGGCTACAAAGTTTCCTTTGTGTTTGACGTTATGTATGATAGCGTGTATCACTTGTGTGTCTTGTGCTATCTTTGCGCAAGCTTGCCGGCATGTGAGGAAGAGCTAAACTCAACTGGACGTGGTGTGCTATCGATTACACAAACTCGGTGCTCCTATAGACCTTTTCATCTCAGCATTTACCTGACTGGTGGACACGGGGCATTGACAGACATGGTGCCTTAGGATGGCTTTAGTTTGGTTGGTTTTGGTTTCAGCCGGCTCGCGGCTGTGTTATGTTGTTGTTTAGTTTTGTGATATAAATGTGTCCCTTGTGGTACAGAACCAATGATACAGTGGTAAAGGGCCGCCTTGAGAACTATGACATAGTTACCAGCCCAAATTCTGGACGTTTTTACGAATGCCTTCAACTTATCATGTTTTTGTTCGGCCAGGTTCAGCAGCGAAACGATTGAAATGATGCTGACGGAAGCTTACAGTCTACGGCCATACCGGACGTGCCCGTTGATACAAGTTTCCTTAAAGATAATCTAATAAAAAAACTAATGCTTGGAGGCACAGTGAAAAGGCACGTCATTGACCTGACTTTTATTTATTTATTTATTTAAATACCTTACACACCCTCGAGGGGCATAAGTGTAAGGGCGGGGAGGGGTTACAAAGCAGAATAAATGAAGCGTACAGAGCACAACAACAACAAAATCAACCACACTTAAGTAGACATGCATCAATTGCCCCAAAAAGTAGTTAAATCTTGGCGAAAAAGAACTTCATTACGTTGAGAAACAATGTTATTGGGCAAGTCATTTCAGTCAGCAATGGCGGATGGCAAAAACGAGCAGAAAAACAAGGATGACTTACAAGAAATAAGTTTAATCTTACACGAGTTATTAATGCGGGCTGAAACATAACACGGTTGAGAGAGAAGTGATGAGTGAAGTGATGGCGAGTAGTAAATTTTTTGCAGAAGACTTAGCTTTGATACCCTGCGGCGTATCTCAAGTGAATGAAGGTCAGCACGAGTTTTAAGGTTATTTACACTGGTGTGACGAGAGTAATCAGAAAAAATAAGACGAACGGCATTGTTTCGGAGCGCTTCCAGTGAAGCAGTTAAGTAATGATAATGAGGGTTCCAAATGCTGCAAGCGTATTCCAGGATCGGTCGAACAAGCGTGACGTATGTTAGTCGTTTGATAGCATCTTCGATCAACTCGCACCGGAATCGCCCTGAAACCAGCACAGTGCACAGCGCTCCTTGGTCGTGCAGCGCGACGTCGGTGCAACACCGAGGACAAACTGCGCCGCGCCGTTGCACCGCGGCGAGCTCCACCTTGCCGACCTTGCGTCACTTCGCGTTTTGTTCGTTTTTTCTTGCATGGGTCAGCGCACGGTGCTCGTCTGCTGTCAATTTCTCCTATTTTTTTACTCGCGGACTTGACAGTCCCACACAAATAAACGTCGTGGACGTAATTGTCGATGGGGTCACGAAGCGGGTGACAATTCCACGTGTATATGTTGGCCATCATTGTTGGTTCAAGAGAGAGAAACACCAGGTAATAGCCGTACCTCGGTGTTATAGAAACACCGCGCGACGCTTTCGACGAAGTTCGTACCTTTCAGGCGCTCCTTGCCACCGCAGCAATCGCCGGTAATCGCGGCGATGGTAAGAAGCTCGTCGTCTGCCGTCAGAAGAGCTGAGAAATTCATCTAGTGCAGCAGCGAGGCGTGTTCGTTTTTGCAAGATCACCATCTCGATAGTCTGCGCGTCTGCTACTCCCGCCATCTTCTCGATTCCCGCTCCTGGCCGCAATGCCTGATGGGACTGCACCCCGGCGCACCGTCGATTTTCTTGGTGCGCGTTGGGGCAACGAAAAGCCGCACCGGGAGGGTGCGCTTCGTTGATCGAGGACATCCGGTGCGCACCGGTGCACTTGATCGAAGATGAAGGGGCGCACCTCGGTGCCCCGGTGCGCACCGGTGCGGATGATCGAGGATGCTATAAGAGAAGATGGGGCAGAATTAAGTTCACGTTTTAAATAACCGAGACTACGGTTAGCTTTTGAAAGAATGTAATTAAAATGCATATTCCATGATAGATCGGAGGTTAGGTGAAATCCTAGGTATTTGTAAGATTGGACTAATTCCAAGGGGGTATTTTGAATGTGGTATTGACTGGGGCACAAACAAGAATTAGTAGGACGAATGAAACGAACGTGCTTGCATTTAGAAGAGTTTAAAAGCATGAGCCAGTTAGTACACCATGAGCTGATATTTAGTAAGTCGTCTTGAAGGGCAGTAGAATCTGATGGATTGCTGATCTGACAGTAAATAACGCAGTCATCGGCGAAAAGACGAATTTGTGAGGTCAAGGAGTTAGGCAAATCGTTAATATAGATAGAAAAAAGAAGCGGGCCCAGCACACTACCCTGAGGAATCCCGGAGGTGACGGAAACAGGATTTGAACGATGGTTGTTAGCGATAGTGTACTGGGTCCTGTTATGTAAAAAGTCATCAATCTATTTTAGTACATGCGGGTCGATATTTAGTGCAGATAATTTCGAGAGCAAACGCTGATGAGGAACGCGATCAAATGCCTTAGAAAAGTCGAGAAAAAAGCATCAGTAACCTCATTGCTGTCCAAATTAGTGTGAATATGATGTAAGAAACCAGCTAGCTGTGTCTCACAAGACAGTCCTTTTCTAAAACCATGTTGATGAGGTGAAAAGAAATGATTGTTTTCAAGAAAAGTAACAAGGTTAGTATAGATTATATGTTCAAGTAATTTACATGACACACTGGTTATATATATTGGCCTGTAGTCATTAGCAGATGATTTATCACCACCCTTGAAGACAGGAACGACCTGCCCGATTTTCCAATCATTGGGCGTCCTACCTTCTAGCGATGACTGGGAAAATATTTCGGATAGTATGACACAGCTAATGTCCTTAGTACACTTGAATAATTTCGAGCTAATGCCGTCTTCACCAGCAGATGTAGAAAGTTTCATGCTGTTAATAAGTTTAAGAACACCGTCCGGTGTAATGTTTACGTTAGGCATGTTATTGCTTAAATACAAAGGAAAGCAAGGGATTGCGCCCAGTGGTTTCTGAGTAAACACGGCACCAAAAGGCGTATTCAACAGCGAAGCACACCCTTCCTCAGATACAATGTTCCCGTTATCAGTTAAGTGAAGTGCGGCATTGGCTTTTGGATTAACCACCTTCTAAAATTTTCTTGGGTTATTCAGGAGAACTGACGGCAAATCTTGCGGAAAATATTTTCTATGAGCTTTCCGACTCTTTTCCTTGTACAAACGATGGCACTCCTTATAACTCGCCGAGTCAGAATCGGAGCGGCTTCGCTTGGCTTTCCTGAAGCGACGCTTTTTTTTATTTAGTATTAGCTTCAGGTCCCGGTTAAACCAGGGTGCAGAATGATTTGTTTTTAAACTGATGATGGGAACAAACTTTTTACCTAGGTCAAGCATTAAATTTTTAAACAGTAGCCAGTTGTGTTCCACTGTACGAGAAGAAAAATCGAAAAGAAAATCTTGAGCGAACACTGTCAGATTCGCATTAATTGCATCATAGTTACCTTTTGCGTAATTTTTTATAACTTTTCGCAAAGTGACATAAGTAGGCACCGGGAACATGACATAAAGGTGAACGAGCTTATGGTTGCTTAGGCCATTGAAGCATGTTATATCTGAAAACACGTCGGGAAGGGTAGTCAAAAGAAGGTCTAAAATAGAACTACAATCCGTGGTAATTCTGGTAGGACTTTTATTGAGTTGGGCAAGATTAAATTCAAGGCACAACTCAAGAAACCGTCCCGGTTCTGATCTTTGTAGCAGAGAAGGATTAGTCCAGTCAATGGCAGGAAAATTAAAGTCACCGAAAAGTGTGATGGATGCATTGGGATAATTGGCAACGAGCCCGGCAAGCGCATCATGCAGCTCATCAACGAAAGAGGCATCGCAATTCGCTGGGCGGTAGCACACTCCGACAAGATGGCGCGACTCTTTGGCATTTATGCATATAAAAGGCATTTCTAGGTTAGTGGCTATGTTAACTAAAGCAGATGCGATGGTCTTTCTAATTCCTCAAGACGCCTTCTCCGCGCCGACCAATCCTATCGCAACGATAAATGTTGAAAGAGGGAACGCAATCAAAAAGTTATCTGTCAGCAATAGTATCATGCAGCCATGTTTCTGTGATAACAATCATATCAGCACTGGTGGAATCAATAAATATTTGTAATTCATCGCGCTTGTGCATGAGGCTTCTTATGTTAGTAAATAAAACAGAAATGGGTTTTTCAGAGATACGTGAAGGTGCTACGAATAGTTAATCAATCTCAGGCACAACAGTTTTGCTCACAGGATCAAAAACCAAAGCGTTGCTACCAATGGAATGTTTATTATAACGAAGCTTAAATCTTTCACTTTGAGCTTTCGCAAAAGGGAGCAACATTCGTCGTGCTTCACACACTGCCGGAGAAAAATCCTCATTTACGGAGTATCCCATACCTTTTAACTTGCGGGCATCCATAAGGATCAAATCCTTGAGCTTAGTAAACAACATTTTTACTATTACTCGGCGGTTTTTGTTCGGACCAAAACGACCCAATCTGTGGGCGCGTTCAATCCAGCTTTGATCTAAACTACGGCCAAGCTTCTCTGAGCACATTTTTAGGACCACTTGTTGGGTGATTGCCCACGTTCCACTATCTGTATCAGGCAAGCCATGAATAATCAAGTTGTTCCGCCTTTGTCTATTTTCAGCATCTTCACAACGAGCCTCAAGAACAGAAAGGCGCTCCGTCACACCAAATACCACTCTCCCAGATGTCACAATCTTTCCACGCAAATCATGTAGTGTTGAAGCGCTAGCCTACGCTTGCGTTTCAATAACTGTGACTCTAGTGGATAGCTCGGTAACCGATTTATTTGTACTTTGCAGATCTTTTTTGAGTGTCTTTAATTCTTCGATTACGTTCCTTTGCCCTATTTGCAGCTGCTGGGCAATAGCGAAAACGGAAGTTAACTGTTCCGCCTGTTCCTTAGTCATGAAACCCCGATTGCACTCAATATCACCGCTTACGAGAAGCAGGAGGCGCATGTACAAGGAACAAACATAGGTACGAGACTATGGCACAAAAACGCAAATGGGTCGGGCACGACACCGTAATCAAGAACAGGTCATCACTTTTGAAACATGTATGTGAATGTAAACCAGCCTGTATCAGAGGTACACGTATGAACATCGTTCCGGACCCGGTGTCGTGCCCCAAGTGAATATGCTTGTGCTGAATCGCAGAGAACAAATGAACTCGCAAGTTTAATGCTCACTGTTCGGTTTTTGAGGACCACTTTTTGTGAAAATTTCCAACCGGAAAACCCCTATGTGATGATGCATGGAATGCAAAAAAGAAGCGATATTGTCTCCACCGGTTTCTTTGAATAAATTATGTACTCAAGAGAGGTCCCGATGGTCCATCCAAGCTGTGTAGGAACTCTTTTTGCCACTCAGCCCTGCTAAAGTATTCATTAGCAGCATTTCACAATGTTGACCATAGGAAACTGTTAAACAGACATTTCCTTAAACCGTATTGAGAATGTGCGATAAGATACAACCCCACCGATTGAAGTCTTGATGTCTTGTCCATATAATTTGCGAAATAAAATTAAATGGTGCAACAAAATCGGTGATGGAAGCAGCATTTGTTCCTTTTGTAGCAGGTTCTGGGGCATTCAAAACACTGGTTTGGAGCAGCCGCTGACGCATTTGGAGCAGATGCCAACATCTGATAGTGCATTGATTGATAATGAAAACATTTATTGCATTTATAAATTAGTTTGTCTGTGATAATGATTGACAGCTCCTCTTTGATACTGGAGCATATTACTTATCACATTTTGTAATAAAAATAAATAGAATGCAAAAAAGAAACACAGCCTTTTTCTTTAAATAAGGCTTTGGTCAGAGCGGAGTACATTCAAACGGGTACCAAAAATGGTTGAAAATAAACCATAGCCCAAACCTTCAGTTGCGATAAAGCCTCCCTCTCATCCTCGTTTTACACTTGGTAGTTTAATTTGTTCGTAAATATAATTTCTGCAAAAAGCCTGCAAAAACCAACATATCCGCTACACCGATGAAGACAAATCCCCAAAGTTTTATAAACCTTCCAAACTCGAGACTAATATCATAAACTACAAAACCAAACACTGACAAATATTATGAAAGCCTACACTTGTACTTTAAACGTGACACTGCTTTTCGGCGGCGTTGGAACCAGAGTTAAATCAAAGTTCGCTGCTCGTTCATTCGACAGTTGCACAAGAACTACCGTATTTATTCAAACCACGTGGAGATGCGGTCAATTTTTTGTTGAGCTGTTCAGCTTTGAGTGCACTTCTTTCCGAGCACCGGTGCACTGCGGAGAAGACACACTCGCAAATTCAAGCTCCGGGGGTATTGCTTTTCTTCGGTGCACCGGTGCTCGGAAAGACGGGCACTCAACGGGGCCGCAAGCACAAAAAAGTATGAATTAAGCGAAAACGCCATTTGAATTAAGCGGCTTATAAATACATTAAAATCATAGCGGGACAACCAAAATTTTCAAATCTGTTTATATTAACCGGAAGTACGAAATATCAGAGTTTGAATTATCGTGAGCCTATTGTATCAATCACTTTCTGCAGCAACTTTGCACTTAAAATCGCAATAAAGGTATTTTTAGGCTAAATTTTATTTTTCGATTTGCTCAATTATTCTGAGTTTTGCGCGATCCCCATCCAGTCCTAAATATCGGTCGGTGACTCTAAAACTTAAACACAATGGTTACACACCACATGTTCCGGGGACTATGACATCAATGAGCTGGATTTAACCTTGTCCAACGCAGCAGCGGAACACTATGGGTGGGACCCTGGGTCACTGCATTGGCCGGCTCATGAATGCCGTCTTGTACCCTGCACGGCACTGTGTGTGGTTTAACTGGCCAAGCAGAGGGCCATTGCATGACTTCTATGAGGCGTCGCTAGCCATTGTGAGTATATTTTGGACACTCATGTCTGGGGATGTACTTTTTTGCTCTGCAACAGAACACAATTGGTGGCGGTTCAGTCTTGCGAATTAGGCCATTTTGAAACGGAACACATTTAGTGGCTGCTCGGTTTAGGTTTTCTGGCTTGGCGATCTTGCAGCAGTGTCTAGACTCGGCACAAATCTTTTTGTACTTCATTGTCAGGGCTAGTGTAATTTCCGCAATGCTGTCGAAGCAACTTCTGCACGCGAACAAGATGCAAGACGAAGCCACATGCTCGTGCCCAGTGTACAACTATATGTATGCATGGGAACTCGTGCCCATGCGTTCCTACTCGCAACGTGGAGCGAGTTCGTTTCGGCCGACACTCCACGAGTTCATTTCGGCGTTTCCACTCCACGCGTCCATGCACTCGCTGCTCCTTGAGAATCAAGTGTGCACCACAATGGACTCCCATCATGCATCACTCAGGAGAGGAACAAGAGCAGACAACTGAGGTTTTTCCGCCATAAGAGACGGGAGAACCAATAAAAAAAGAAAGCACGTCCCACGGGCGACAAAATCGGACGCGAGCTGTGCTATGTATTCTGTGAAGCAGGCAACCGACAACCTGTGCTTCATTTGCAAGTGTTCAGTCATTTTGTTGCCGCACAGACGTTGAAATACACGAGTGGCTAAAGAAAGGTTCAGAACAAATGTCAGCTACCGTGAGATCTCTGTCGCCATCCGTGCGGGGGTGAAAAGTTGGGGCGTTAGTTGACAAACCTCGCCTGCCCCCCTGTCTATCACCTGACCTTATTCTGCGAATGTGGCTATACGCGAGGAAGCGTGATCATGTGGCAAAAGATACACGTGCGACTGGCCCAAAGAGCACATAGTTTCCGCAGCACTGTCAGCTTAGGGGTGCAAGGAGGATAGTTGTGCGTAGTACTGTGGAAGCCACGGGCCGGAGAGGGGGGGAGTAGCAACTTTTGTCCGAATGTTGAGTTACGAGCATCAAGGGCTAATTTTTTAGGGGAAGAAGGATGACCTGCAGGTACAAAGATAAGGGTCCAAGCACTATGAGCAAGAGGGGAGTTCCTGCTTTTCCTCCTCTTGAACTGCCTGCGGTATTCTAGCTTTAGGTCTACCCACTTGTCATTCCAACCAGAGCTCTGTGTTCTGATGTCCTCACACACTCTGGTCTCCTCCTCTCCCTCAGTGTTTTGGTGCATACTCAAGTGCTCTGCATCATGGGCAGATTTTGTTTGTTTGGGAAGGGATTTTTTGTGTTTCTTTTTCAGGTTAACTTTTTCTTAATTAAAAATCGACATACTCCAGCTTTTCGTAGGAAGAAATGATTAGTTTTTGGTGACATAAGAAATATCAGGTCAACAAAACACATCTGGGCTATATTTTGCCCGTGAAATAGGTATCTCCTTGCAAACTCCCCCTTCTCCCCCTCCCCCCCCCCTCCCCACCCCACCCAGCCTGACCTATAAATTCGCCCCTGCTCTTCATTGCCCTGCATGTTCAGGTCAGATATTGTTCTTGTTGGCCTGATGGACTCCTTTGTTCTCTGCATCACAGGTTTCAAACCGTCCTGAATCATGGATGAAGCTTTGCAACACTGCACTCTTAGGCCCAGACCTTTTTGGTCGATCGGGTCTTGCCATATGGGTTTTTGTCGTAATTAAATAAATTGTTTGTTTTTCTGATGACAGTGCATACCTACTGGTGCACTTCACAAAAAGAGTGTGGTGAATTCATGCCACGGATTACTGTGAAACATGCGAGAAGGTACTTATTGAAAAGATTAAGCTGCGAAAAGTTTGACGGAAAGACGACAGATAGATATTCCCGTTTAATTTTTCTGGCCACTTTAAGCATCCTATGTCCGAATATTTTAGCCTATCATAGCATTGGCTTTTGACCAATAACACTTTCAAGGAAAAGCTATCAGCAAGAAGGGTTCCGAAGTTTGTGTTCCGTTTGCATTTAATTACTGAGAAAAGGTTTATGCGGAGCGCAGTTTCGTCTGCTTCTTTTGCAGGGGTTGTGGGGACGTCAACATGCCAAACTCTGATTGAAGGATGGTGGGTAGACAGTGCTAGCTGCCTTCAGGTCTATCCACTATCCTTCAATCAGAGCTCGGCATTCTGACATCACCACAACCCCCGCAAAAGAAACGGACAAACTTGCGCTCCACATAGACATTGCCAAGTGTATTTCAACACGTCTAAATGCTTAAACTCTAGACTATTTTTTCACCATGATTTTAATGAAGTTTTGCTAGGGGAAGTATGTTTTCCAGAGCATTTGCAGTTGCCATACATACATTTAAAGAAAAAAACATTGACTACATTTGTCCTCCGAGTTTTTACAGAACACAAATCGCTATCGCCATCCCTATTTTATTTTTCCAAGATGGCCGTTTCGTTTTGTTAACGTCCTGTGACTTCGGCGATTTAATTGATTTTCGAACAGCACTGCCCAATCAGTAAGTTAATTTTGGTGGCTATTTATCTCGTAATATTGTGGGTATCTTGTATTTGTACAGAACGTAGTATTTAAGGTTAAGATTGTTCTTACAGAGCATTAGCTCGGTCGATCGTCTCGTCTGTTCTAGATTGCATCTGTTTGCATTTCGTCCACGTTTCTTTCCCTTCCAAACCCATCACACTCTCTCGTTCATTTTCCTGTTTTCAGTACCTAAAAGTTCGCTAACGACATTCAGGTTTTGTATGAATCCGGGAACGTTGAAAGTGCCCATGCAGCTCTACCTGCACTGTTCTCATTATGTTGCGCAATTGAAAGATAGAGATAGGCTTTTAGTGTTTCGGAAATATTCTTCAACTTACGGCGTTCTAAGATATCGCTAGGAAGTCGAGCTATGTTCGTAAAGAACATGTGGTTAAGCAGGGGCGAAGAGCACTTGTGTTGAGATGTTTTACTTCCGCATGTCCGGAAAGAATCCTCACCGGGGCAGCTGTCAACAATCTAGTGACGAGCTAAAGCAGGGTCGGTAATGTTGGAGATAATAAACAGAATAGTACCCCGTGTTAAATATTTATTTGTTTTCTGGTCTGCGAGGCATCACTGAGGTGCTTTCTTTGGCTGTGTGACTATTTTATGATAAAAGAATGTGCTGCACCTACAACTGCTGCTCAGTTTCACTTGTGCAGGGGTCTACGAAAGTTGACTGAAAATATTTCACAGAAGCATGATTTCGAGAACGAGCATATTTTATCGAAGCTCAGTTTACAGCAACATAAAATATTGAAAAAAGATCGGCATTTAGTGAATCAATTCGATTGGCATAAGCAAATCTGGAAGCACTTTAATGCTAGCGCGATTCACCGAGACATGTTTGCCTATGCTTTGAGCACTCGCTTGCTCTTCTCTCTTAGGCCGTAAACCAGGCAGAACCTAAAAGTATTCTTGCGAAAACAGCAGGGTTGTGACATGCACAAAAACGTGCCTATCCTACTCTGAATGTGCTGGCCGCCCAAGCGAGTGATTCACTGACTGGCTCGGCTTCACCATCGGCCAAGGCAGAGCAAGCAGTCAAGTTCGGTGAATTGTGTTTTCCTGAAAACAACTTTTCTAAAAGGAGGTTGTTTGCCATTTTCTTTAAACTTTGTGTCTTTTTAAAAGGACTCAATAAAATGGGGGTTTCTAAACCAGTGCTTGAGAAAATAGATGTCTCCGCTCAGGCCCCACACGCCAATGTTTTAAGATCTATCAGTTGACAAGCTCCACAGAAAAGCAGCGTTCAAAAATAGTTCTCTGTTGCTGGCACGCAAGCAGGTAAAGGTAGATAACGTTCCAGGCGCCACAGCGTCAATGCTTCCACGGTCAGCAAAAAACATTTTTTGAACGACGCTCTTTTTGCATTAAGTATTGCGAAGACCTTATGTTTACTGTAAGAACAACAATAAAATCACTTTCCACCGCAAGTAATGTGCATCTAACGTTCCACCGGATCTGTCTATAGTACGGGCCGATAGTGTAGCAGGTGCCATTGAGCCGATGCGCGGCAAAAAGGCGTCGGGCGTTTTCCGAAGCTTGTCAACTGACCTAGATCTAAGAACATATGTACACACATTGCTACCATTGCCAAGCGGGTCCAGATATTGTTGGAGATCTGCTGTTTGCTGAGAAATGTTTTTACAATGTTGAGACTTTGGTCAATGCAAGCACATCTTTTTTCAGTAATATTGACTAACATTTCAGCAATCAAGGAAGTTGACGCCGAAACGTTGAAAGCAATAAAGAAATTGAAGCTAGGCTGTTCTTGGGTGCAGATTTCATATCTTGTTTTATTGTTTAGAACAGCACCGATCTTGTTTGCCCCATCATTCAAGCATGCATATCGCCCGAGAAATTGTGATCTTCCATCGTTGTGGAGGAAGTCTACTATACCAGTAAAGGAGGCTGGTGAAATGTCTAGGGTAGACAATCATTGCCCCATTTCCCTATTGTATGCTCGTATGATAGTGTGAGATAGTTATACAGACATGGGTCTTTTTACTCGTTATATACAGCACCATGGAACGCAATTTTTTTTAGATATCTCTGAGTAGAAATTAGTTTTTGTACACTTGAATACACGGTGCCATTTCTTCTTTAAAGAAAGCAGGTCGATATTATTTCTTTTGATTTAAAACAAGCTTTTGATAAGATCAACCACAAATTGCTTTTGTAATAACTTTTATTGTATGGTGTAGCATTGCCACATTTAAAATGGTTCAATAACTCTAGAAACTCGCAAGATGAGGATGGCAGGGAGAAGCTTCAGATGCTCTCGCTCCAGCACGAGCTTCCTACCTTTGGCAATGCTTCAAGCCTGGGCAGTTGTAAGACACGCCGAGACGTTCTCATTCTGTTAAGGACTATATCTAACATTTCGCCCGAATCGTGTTTGGGTGTTGAATAGACTATTGTATGTTTTTGTACCAACCTGGGGTGTGCCTGGAGAACTAAATGTAGGACAAAAATTGCAGGAAGGAGCCTCCACAATGCACGCGCAGACAGAGCATGAGAAAAGGCGACAAGTGCTTGCTGGAGGCTGGGCGCCAAGAGATGCCCTGCGTTTCTCATCTTGTCGGCGATTATGAGCACCGAGATGTTCTGGTGGCACCTTTTTTCTTTCACAACATCAGAGGCAGTTTGATACTTCAGCACCATGTTCCAGGTAAGAAAAAACATGCCTTTGATGCAAGGCTTGTCATTATATGAGGTGCTGGAAAATATCAGCCATCCACATTTAGTCCTTATTGAGAACTCTACTCTATGTTCATGTCCTGCGGCCGCATTGAAAAGCACTGCAAAATAGTGCAAGCATGCACCTGATCTCTCCACACACAGTCTCCTCCTGCACGATAAATTCTGCTTGCTATGGTCACCAAATGTCAATAGATGCACATGCCAATGCAGCGACCGAAGCCAGTTACAGCCACTCCATTTTCCAAATGTAGTCTCCTACCAATGCAACAGTAGCTTGGGCTCCAAGCTAGGTTATCCCCCCTGCAAATGGCTTTATGCCATCCCTTCAATTTATGTCTCAAATTCTAATTTTTTCAGCCTCCGTCGCAAGAGTGCTGCCATCTTGAAATCACGTGACACAGCCGCCATAAGGTGGCTTCAAATCGTCGCTCCTTTCTCTCCTTCGCGAACGCGTAGTATTCGTTTCTTCGTCGCATTTTACCGCAATTTTACAGGAAAGCTGTATCTGACTCGTTAATCAGTTTTCTTTTATGTCTGTCAACAGAAAATTAGTGGACAGAAAAGCATCGTGCACACCTTCTCTTCTATCGTGTAGTTTTGACACTTGTAGTTTTCAATAAGAAAACCACTAGTGTCAAAACCACATCATAGATAAGGCGTGCACAAACAATGCGAAACACATAGTGCTCTCCGCATGCGTCTCTCGGTAAAAATTGCGGTTTCATAAGCCGCCGTGGCAACAGCACTATACAAAGACTTTCACATTGACCCCTTCGCCGTTTACAAACATGAACTGCCGCTTGCGTCCCAAGCGACTTCCGATTGCTCAGTCTTTGCAAGTCTGTCGAGCTTGCTTATGTCACCAGTGCTAGAAAGAATAAATGCTACACGGAAAACAAAGTTTGAGATTTAAAGGAGCGGTGTAACGATATTCAATTGGAATGTTTTTCACTTTACACGAGCTTACTGGCACTAGTGGGACTCAAGGATACTCGCACGCAACGCAACTGGCCAAGAAACTCCTTTGTTGCGGTGTAATTTCAAGGACAAAAGCGATCATTTTCATTCAATCTCTCCGTTGCAAAATTTGATGACGTAACGTGGGGATCGCAGTACACCCCAATGACGATATTCAAATGCAGTTCATAGATTGGACCCGAGAATTGCGTGGGTACTCGATTTGGACTCGTGATAATTACTAGCTCGCGAAGCATTCGGGTAGTGGCCCGTGTCCAATCGCTGCACCGACGACAATAGCCGAGCCATAACAATGTCTCCAACTCAGCGCGTGTCCTGTGCTTTGCCAACACCAGCGCGTGGCTATGATCAACATTGGCGGCATATAATCAGCTCCAGAACACGTGGCCGCTTGTTCTGGCTGCTAGTTGAGGGGGCGAACGCTGCTCGTTTTTCTTTAATTTTTTTCTGGGACTTTTATTGCGTGGGGTGAAAAACGAACGCGTGTCTCATAGGTCATTAACGTCAGGGATCCGTTCTAAGTGGTATTTGCGCAAAGTACAAAAATTGTTGCATTGCCTCTTTAATGAGGGAATTCGGCTGTACAATTTAATGTCTTAGAGGAGGCAAGTTGGTTTACAAAATATTTGAAACATAATAACATACTGTAAAGGACTTAAATTTAGCGAACCGCCTACATTTCGCGAAAAATGCATCACGCGAATGCTTCTGGTGAAGCGTACACATATTGGAATTTATATTGAGATTCCACCGCATCGCGAAAATTATAACCCGCGAATTATTCCAAAAGTTCAGCTTTAACCTAAATCTCTAAATATTGAGCCGCAAAAAATAAGTTGTCTACAGTATCTCCCGTTTATTTATTCTTTTGGCGTTCACCCGGAGAATTGGTGGTTAAACATTTCATTGACATTTCAGGCAGGAGTGTCAAGGTGGGTTTTGTTCATTCTTTTTGTGAATCGGAAGTCCGCTGGGACGTCAAGCTGGAGCACCGCCTGGTGGCATTTGCAAAAAGGGTCTTTACAAAAAACGTTTTGGTACAGTGCATTTACTTTCGCTTCGTCAATCATTTGGTATAGTGCAGTGGGAAATCGTTGCAGGTGATACCACTGCTTCGCTGACCAACCATCTTTACAGCGTGAATTGGAGCCCCAATTTTTTAATTTTGTCTCGCTTTGTGAAGTGTTGTCCGATACTCATTTTTACTGCCCAACTGCATGCCATCATTACGTGTGCAACTTCTGCACATTATTTTATAACAGGTTACGACTATCTGCACCGTCGAGAGAAGGAAGCAGCATTAGCACTGGCGCACATCGAGTATGTAGAGGTCTCCAAGACAGACGAGGGTTGAGAGGCCAATGATTTATGACACTGGAAATTAGCTTAAGTGCTAGTTGTGCAATAAAAAGCACAAGAGATATTTACACATTTACGATATTAATGACTGCAAATATAGACACTGAAAGTAGTCACTGTGTGTTTCTTGAAAGCATCGCGCTCTGCCTTCATAACACATCCAAAAGTTGCTTTTGATTCTATGGGGCAATCATGAGTGGAGTAAAACATTTGCTTGGTATATTTATTTATTAATTTAAATAAACTATACAAATAATTCATTTAGACACCCAGGGTAAAAAACGTGTCAAAGAAAACTTGAGTGCCTGACAAAAGCGCCCGAGGCACATAATGCGCGACGCTAAGAGACCGTCATCATGGAAATCGCTCGCGTGCAGCGATGTTGATGCCGGATTTACCCTCGACGATGCTGGAAGAGCGTACCTGTTAGTGATGCAAAACTATCGGTAGTCGCCAGAAATCTGAATTTATAGTGAAATAACTATCAATAGTCGACTATCGAAAAACTATCGATAGTCGACTATCAAAAAACTATGGACAGTACTATCAATAGTCGACTGCCGAAAAACTATGGATAGTACTACTAATAGTCGACAATCGGAAAATTATCGTTAATCGACAATCAGAAAACTATCGATAGTCGACTATCGTAAACCTATCGATAGTACTGTCAACAGTTTACTATCGATAGTCTTGCGACACTAGTAGTTTGCGTCGCTGTCTCTTCTTTTTCTCGCTTTATTGTTTTCAAATGGGACACCAACTATCCCAAGCACTTACCATATCAACCTTTGCTCAACTTTCAGTGATGACGAAGACGGGAGTTTGAGCGGAGAGGAAGAAGGGAGGCGAGCGGTGGTGTGGCAAGTGTGTTCGCTCTAGTGGTGCAAAACTATCGATAGTACTATCGATGGTCCACTATTGATAGTACTATGGATAGTTCTGGAAAACTATCAATAGTATCAATAGTCAATTTATCGATAGTTTTGCATCACTAGTACGCGTTGAAACAAATAAAATCTGTCTACACAAATCCATGAAGTGGTACCTGGCATTTGACTGAGCCAAGCTTGCTGGAGCTCAATTCTCCTGTGATGGAAGGGCTGCGCCATTTGCGCCAAATTGTCCCATGAATGAAAGTCTGCTACATCTCGCGCCAAAGCGCCATTTTTGCTCAGACTTGCGCCATACCTGTGCCAGAACGGGCTTAAAGCAAATTTAAAATAATTTAATATTGGTAGGCCCTAATATTTCGAAAAGTAGAAATATTTCGTAAAGTAGAACGAAAAAAAAAATGGTACGAATTTATTTTACGGCGTCGCTACTGGACATAAAATTTGTTTCATCTTAGGTCTGAGCACAATTCAAAGCTCGCACGCATACAACCTCGAACACACATACTAAAAGTGTGAGTCACGGGGCTTTCACTGCACCCGATTAGTTTAGCCGATGAAAAAACAAGCACAGAGAGACGAATGCCATGATGTCACGCTTTTATGCTGTTTGATTGGTCCAATTGGCTCATAGAGTCGGCTGTAGCGTAGACTTGAGGTGAAACGAAATATAGGGATTGTTCGTGCATGGCTCTGGCCGGTTGATGCGCTGCCCAGTTGATCGCCGACATCGTCTAAACTACCAGACAATTTCTGCAATGTTAGGAAGTAAAAGTCTCCAGAAAACTTTGCGAAATAGTAGGCTGGTCGTATACTGTGATAAGACAGAACCAGGATGTTGTACTCCTAATGAAATCACTCGATTATCATGTCTGCCACATGCCGTTGTGCCGTGACTAGAGTAACGCGGCACTTGTGCCACTCCCGTCAACCTTAACTACATCTCACCACACATGAGCGTACATGCGTCGGGCTTCACCGCTTCATTTTCAATCAATGCACTACAAAATGTAATACGTTCAGCGGCCCCGGAGCTGCGTTTCACTGTGGAAAAGCCGGAAGAGAATGTAATTCAATTTTTGGGTTCACGCATTCATGCGGGAAGTGGGCTATGTTGGGAATATGGGAAGCAGGCGACGAAACCCGTCTTATCGAAGCAAAGTTGTCATTCTAAAACTGTAAAGGCAGGGGTAGTGAAGTCTCTGACCCAGAACGCTCTACAACGATCATGCATTCATTACATGAAGCAGTCTTTTAAAAGACAATGGGTAAGACTGGAGAGGGCCGGCTATCAAGAGTCCTTCATAAAACGGCAGCTTGCTCTACAGATCCAAGTTAAGCAAGATAAGCGGAGTGTCAAGAACCGACGGGCTGCCATTCCATATTTTTACGCCATTTCGCATAACTTGAAGGCATGTGCAGAGAGATTCGGGGTTAACACTGTGTTCACTTATAATTTCAAATTACCTAAACTGACTCCTTTTGAGGCAGGACAAAAAGAATGTAAAAAAATGCATCGCGACAGATCAGTTCCATGTGTCAGTGGATTAGTGTATGAAATTCCTTTGGAATGCGGATTTAAATATGTTGGTCAGACTGCAAGGTGAAATAACGATAGGTTGACAGAACATAAACGGAATGTGCGGATTAACGCTTCAAGCTCTGAACTAGCGAGACATCTCCAGGAGTGTAATGCATGTAGAGCGAACTGGTCAGAGACAGAAATCGTACACAAAGAGCGTGAGGAGATGAGACGGGTTGTGCGAGAAACTGTTCACATAAAAGCACCGATAAATTGCATTAGCCAAACGTCATTGCAAATTGGAAGTGAGTCAAAAAATTTTCTTCGACTGTAAAGACCTAGTGTGGGGTGAACGTAAGACGGAGGGGGCTGCTTCGCAAAGTTCATTGCCTTGTTGGGTTCAGGATCGTAATGGGGGACATCGTTGGCGACGGTGAGTGAATCATGGTTCAGTTTAGTGGAAAGGAGGGTAAGTTAGATACGGTCCTTGTGTGTGTCCAAGTTCTGGTGACATTGTCCGCTTCGAAGTCCTTCCGGGTGTGGTGGTGACGACCTTGTGTTTCTGTTTGTATAAAGTTTTTTTTTTTTTTTAATGTGTTGCTTGCGGTCCGGTGAACTGTTTTTCTGGTGTCTTTTTGTGTTTTGGTAGTTCATTGATCAACCGTTTGGTGGTGGCGACGCTCGACGTCCGGGGGAGGCGTATATAAGGCGTAGAGGCGATAAAGTTTTTAGCTGAGTTTGAGACGTTGTCTGTCCCTTTTTCTTCCTACTTCACGAGCTTCCGTTTTTCAAACCACAGTCTCAGGTTTTCAATCATTATGTAGAACTGAAAGTCACAGCTAATTTAACGCTGAAACACCTTGCAATCCGCTTCTTAAAGTCACAATTGTTTTGATATGAAGGCAGAGTAATGTAGCTTGTACCATCATACATTAAAGCATCATGTTGCCAAAGGTCGTGCCGTAACCTAATTGATGCCGTGGTACGACCGCTGGCAGATCGTAGCTGTATCAGAAATCCTATGTGAACTCTCTACCAAAGCGGCACCAAAACTTTATATTTTCGAGCCTGTAGCCAAGCACAGGCACACCTTCGGGTAACACGCCGGTGTCGACAGCCGTCGCCCCGTCGCGATCGATATCACGCGCCTCAAGCGAGCCGCTCCGGTCCCAACACTACCCATGTATTCTAGTACACTGCAGCTGCATTGAGCTTGACGCTTCTCTGCAAGTATGACTCAACACGCGCTGCCGCGCAAGAGCTCGTCAGCAACTGACGCTCAGCTCCTCCCGAAACAAATACGTGGCAAAAAAGTTTGTCCCATCGCGACTTCTGCTCCAAAGGAAAACATAAATTTACATAACTTCTTTAACTGTCGTCTATGGCCCAGAAAATTCAGACAATTGATTAATTCGTTCTATTCTATTTTTACTACGAATTGTTTACAAGTTTAAAAACGCTGGATGAGAATTCGCATAACGCATTATGCGCATTACGCAAACGGTAGTAATTCATAGCAGGTGTATTCCCCATTCTTTGGGACGCTGAAGTGTGACTCGCTTCCGTCTCTTGATGCAGCGCAGTCAACGCACTAAAACGCAAATGTGTGTATGGAAATTTAAACAACCTATTAAGGCTCGTTCACACTCTTGCAACCGAGTGGGACCGAGAGAGACAAGACCGCTTTTTAATCCTCTTACAACTTCTTAGAACCGGGCGGGTTGCTGCGGAGCTGGTCCTGAGACGTCGTGAAAGGATTAAGAACTGGTCTTGTCTCTCTCGGTCGTACTCGGTTGCAAGAGTGTGAACGAGCCTTTTATGCGTGACATTAATTCTTACTCTTCTTCAGAATCTGGTTTCGGCAGCACTTGCAAGCATCAATATTTTTCCCGTGTCATCAAGGAACACGACCGCTCTCACAGATATAACACATAAAACCAAAATATTCGTTTCTAGCTAGGTAGGTGTTTATTTGTAGTCGTAAGCGCAGGCGCCACAGAGAGGCACGTAGCCCGTACAATGATTGCCGGAGGGGCCCGTATAAAGGCTCTGTTATACTCCGACGTACCCGCGCGCCAGCAAACGCTGGTCGAAGTCGGCTACGTCACGTCAGTCACACCGCGCGCGTCGAAAATTCGCCCTCATTATACTCCGGCGGCCCTGGCGGCTCCCGCGGCGCGCGTCGGTGGACCGCCAGCGCGGCGCATGCGCAGAATCTAACTACGAGGGCACGTTTCCTGCGAGAGTGCGCCACTTCCGGTTCCTTTTCGTTTCGAATAGCAGACAGAAATTTTCGCGCTTCTTGAGCGCCAAGTTCGAGCGGTGGCGTAGACGTACCTTGCACGACGAAAACTCGCGCTTGCACAGTTGCTGCACCGCCTCCGCCGCAATTGTAGGCGGTCAATGTAGATACTGTACATCTTTGACAAGCGCACGGTCTACGGTACTCAAGCTTCCTCGTGCCGTAGACACACCGGTGAGGACGAATTCCCTCGATCAGCTTCTCGACGACCGAGTCCGATTCTTCAAACATGACGCCACACGGAAGTGGTGCTCCCGTCGTCTGCTATTGCTGGCTATTGCTCGTATTCGCCGCGCTTCACGCGCGAGGGCTGCCGGGAGCCAGCGCGTGATGCATCCTGTTCCGGCGTCGCTGGCGCGGTCGGCGCGGAATACGGCATGCTCCATTTTGGCGTCGGGGCGGTCAGGCGGCGTCGAACGCCGCCGGTCGCGTCGGTTACGCCACGACGCCGGAGTATAGAGCGTCGGGTTTTCGCCGACGTGACGTCGCTGTGACGCGCGCGCACGCGCGCACGCGTTACGTCGGAGTATAACAGAGCCTTAAGGGGTGATAATGATAATACAGTGCAATATAAAGAGGCGTCACGAAGCAGGGGTCTAAGTTGATCGCAGGCGTGTGGCAGTTTCGCGACAAAGTTGCGGAACCTCGGGTAGGTCACTAATAGCACGTTTGTTATTCTTTCTTGCAACGTTAAAAAAGTGCCGACCAGCGGAGCCATCAATTGTAATTCTGTTGTGTATATGTTTAGACAGCGGGAAGTTAGTCTGCCCCGAGGGCGTCTGGTGTCTTCGTTGGAGATGAAAGCCAGTGCAGTATACCGCTGCCTGTATGACGTATTTAACGTGCATCACGCAATAGTGATACATGACAGCACGCCGGTGCGATGCGCATCCAGATTGAAACGAACAGAGGCGGTGGATTGAACCCACGATAAGTGAGCATTACAACGCGAGCTTTCGCTACAGCGCTGCCGATCCACGAGCAACGAGACATCGCGGTCGAATTCGAGCTCGAGAGAAAAACAACAACAGCAACAGCAAGCAAATTTCCGGTATGATTCATTTAGTACTGATGTCGCCATCTGGTATAACAAGTTGTAAATAAAATTAACAGGGTGATTTTATTTACACAAATACGCAAATACAACACTATTTTGCTTTCTCGTCGTGGTCTTAAAATTAAGATTAGAGGCAGACCTAGTACATACAGCCAAGCGTTTTGTCACGTTTGTCTTCTAAATAGTTGTATTTTCAAAAATGCCTTAAAACGCGCTAAAAACAGTAAAAAAAACATCATATTTCTGAATTTTATTCAAAATCTCCAGCGCTCTAAAGGAAAAATCCAACGGCCGTACAACCTTCGTTACTTCTTTATCAGTAACTTCCAAAAGAATGAATACTCTCGCGCATTCCTGAAACTCAGGTTTTTGTAACGAAATTCGCCCATTGAGTGACGAGCGGTTGAATCCCCCTTAAGGCCGGTTCAGACACTTGCGTTTGACAGCGTTGCGTCGAGAACCAAAAGCGAGTCACCGGCACATCTGTGCTTCGTATGAAGCGTGGAATCCAATTCAAGGAATCATCTTGGCACGCAAAATAAGCAGCAGAGATGTCCTGGTTTCTCGCTGCCGCAACGCAGTCAGACGCAGTCAAACGCAACTGTCTGAACCAGGCTTCACACACAGGTACAGCTCCAGAAAAATGCGTAAGAAATTACTGCGGCTGGGCTCTGTCGCCTCCGATACACGTAATCTTCATTTGCAACAGGAATGACCAACGGCACCGGGCGAAGTTTGAAAATGAAGAACGCTTATTTTGATGTTCCTGAGAACGCGACGAGTACAGGCGGCAACGTCGACAACACGCACCAGCGCGGACACCACCGAGCCGCCGAGCACCTGACCACACACACGCCGAGCGACCGACATTTCAAAACGCAAACGTGATGTTGACGTCAAAATAACTAAAATATCAAAATAAAAGCGTTTATTTTGACGTCCGTGACGTCATTGGCCACGCCCCCTGCACTTCCAATTGCTGCCAGAAATACGCCGTGGTTTTGAATAGCGCCGAACACAAAAAACCAGCTGGCAGCGCTGGGCGGAAGGCAGAAAGGTTTAGGACCGTTGGTGCAGTGGCACATACGCCCAGTAGGTTATTTTGAACCTGCCCTTGCGCTAGCCTCCACAATTATGCGTATTACGTGCAGCATCTTCATGGACTGTTTCGATTTCACCAGCATCGACAACGTGAAAAGAACTGCCTGCGGCCGTGTTTCTCACGAATTCTGCCTCCTCCGCTGGCACGAGATGTCCAAGACCTGCCCTACGTGCCGCAAGCCACTCCGACAGTGACAAATCTTCAAGCTCTTCTTTGCCGCTTCCGAGTCCAGGGACGAGGACGTGGGCAGTATACAGAACTAACTGGACGATGCCAAAGCCAAGCTGCGGGCCGCCGGCGTGGAGAAAATCTAGCAGCAGGAAGCCGCTGACGCTTTGAAGGCGTTCCTCGTTCAGCGCAAAGACGAAGTCTAGCGAATTAAAACCCTTTGTCAGACAGTGGGACACATATGTTTCACCTGTGAGAATTTGTTCAATCGAGTCTCTTCGGGCTCGTGGGACACTGGTGTCCCATTTGTTCCTCTAGCGCCATCTATGAATCTCAAGTGCACCTTTTCCTCAGTTCTCCTTTGTTTCACGAGATGGCCGAAGGTTGAAATTATGTGCTTTCTTTGGCTATCGGTTTTCGAAACACGGATCCGCAGTGGCCATTTTTCGGAAGATATTGCTTGGTCCCAAAGTTTCAAGTTGGTTCCCCTTTACGTTCTACGTCTTCCTAAGCATGTAAGGAGTAGGTGAATGAAGTATTAGCACATTTTAGACTGCAGACGGGTTTATATTATTGATGTTGTACAAGCAGGTGTGAATTCATTAGTCTTAGCAACACAACCAGTGCTTTTAGGGGGTTCGTCGTTCCTGCTGTTGCGATTTTTTTTTGTTTCTAATAGCTGCCATAGCTTTTATTTAATGTCAGAAAATATAATAGTGCTTTCCCTTTCAAGGAAAAAGAAAACTCGCTGACGAGGAGGCTTTAGAACTGTTCTTTAGCCTTCCGGACGACTCGGCGAGTGACGCGTCCGACGACTCGGATGACGATTTTCAAATGCCTTCAACATCAACTTTGGCTCCAGCAGAGTCATCAGAGAGCGGTTATATAAACGAACAAGCACCGAAGAGGCCAAAAAAGACGTACAAGCGAAGAAGACGCAGCAAGAAGACGCGTGTCCAGCCTGAAGCAGATGCTAGTCAGAACGGCGAAGTGAATGAGATATCATCACCGTCCATGGAATGGATAGCTGGGAAACCTCAAGACATTCCTGAAAAGGTCACTAAAAAATCTCCAACATGCTCTCCTAACCTAAGCGCAGATAGTAGTGCGTTTGACACGTTTACTCTTTATTTTGGTGATGAAGTCTGGACAATCATTGTCACAGAGACAAACCGGTACGCTGATCAGGTAGGAAAAGCAAACTGGGAGCCACTCAAAGTGAGTGAGCTCAAAGCCTACATAGGCATGCTCATTCTTATGAGTATTCGTCTCTTGCCCCAAGTCTACCTGTACTGGAGCTCAGATGAGCTTTTCAATGTGAAGAAAATCTCCCGCGTGATGACCTTCAAGCGGTATCAACAAACCACAGGCTCTTTACACCTGATGACAACAGGCAGCAACCAGAGCGGACCTCGCAAGGATATGACAGGTGCCATAAAGTGCAAACTCTTATCGAAGCCCTCAACAAAAATTTCCGAAAAGAATACAGCCCGTCCTCTCACGTCGCGGTTGATGAATCTATGATTCTTTTCAAGGGTCGATCGGCAATGAAACAATACATGGCGATGAAACCGAAATCAGACGGGGGTACAAAGTCTGGAGCCTCGCCGACAGTGAGACTGGTTACCTCTGCCGATTCGAAGTATATCAAGGACGCAACGGAGAAAGGCCCACTGATCAGACTCTTGGGGAACATGTCCTCTCGCTGACGGAGGATATAGTGGAGAATCGATCCCAAGTTTTTTTTACAATTTTTTTTATTTCAACCAAACTGCTCCTCCAACTTCGAGAACGAGGAGTGTTTGCCTGTGGCACATTCAGGACCAACAAACGAGACCTGCCTCCAGAAGTCAAAATTGACAACAAGCTTTCTCGTGGAGAGTACCGCTACCGATCAAAGGGGCCAGGTGTCGGCTTACCAATGGCGAGACACAAAAAATGTTCACATGATGTCCACTTTTCATGACCCTGAATAACAACCTTCGATGGAAAGGAAGCTTCACTGCGGAAAAAAAGATTCAGGGTACATGCCCGATGTCCGTCAAGGACTACAACCGCTGGATGGGGGGCGTAGACTGTTTCGATCAAAAGCGCAATGCCTATCCGGTCGATCGACGGTCCAAGAAGTGGTGGCATCGTATTTTTTACTTTCTTGTCGATGCAGCAATCGTCAATGCCTTTTGCGCAACACACGGCATATCAAAGTGACGACGATGTGGCCTTGCTTTCCTTCAAGGTGCTTCTCGGGCGACAACTGATCAAGAGACAGAGTTTCCGCACTGCCAGAAAGTCTCAAGTGCACTTCCAGAGGAAACAGATACGCCGCAGTGGGTCTTTGATTACTGGAGTGCCGAACGAAATTCGTCTTGAAAAAAGAGACCACTTTCCCAAAGAGAATGCAAAGAGGAGAATGTGTCGGTGGTGCTCCACGAAGAGCAAGGAAGTCCGCACAAGATATGTGTGCTGCACCTGCGACGTTCCTCTGTGTGTAGGGTGCTTCTCCTCCTTTCACGTGTTCCAGTGAGCTCAAATAGAGGACACTCGTTATTTTTTGTCAACGTTCCTCATGGGCAATGGGACATGCGCTGTCCCACTTCTGTTTGTGGTTCTTAGAGGGTAGTGGGACCTATGTTGTCCCACCAACTGTGCCTCAAACTTTTATTGCAGAACATTGTAAATAGGTTTAAACATTCTCTTTCTTGTTCAATAAAGCATTTCTTGTATAAAAATAAGTGAACTAGTAAAAGTCTGCTCGCGCCTTATAAAGCGCTAAGGAAAAGTACATTACGGCGAAGAGCAAACTGCAGTCCATGAAGAAAGAGGTCGCCGAAAAGAGGCAGTTGTCGGACGAAAACATCGTGCTGAGGGCCCGGCTCGAGGAGTGCGAGAAGTGAGTTCTTTCACAGTAATTGTTTGTGTAATCTTTAAGAACACCGGTCCAGAGTTGGAGAAACGCTACCGGGACATACTGGGCGCAGTGTCTTGCGGGATTGAAGGTGCAGGCAACTGGAGGCCTTCACGGGTCAATGAACCCGGCCCAGCCAGACCCACTGTCTCTTGGGCCCGGGCTTCTCTTTTTGCTCACTATGAATAACTCACAAACTGCGCGGCATGACAGGCTGGCTTGCCTCTGTCACACGTGTTGAGTACGATATCAAATAGTTTGGGTTCCGTGTTTTCATATAAATCCTAAAAAAATTCCGAAGAACACCCGCCGTATCAGTGCCTTATCGCGGCGTGAAACAGCAAGTCAGCGAGGCTAGGTGTGTGCCTTCTGCCACACGCGCATAGTTTGGCTGCCCTGTTGTTTCACTCCGCGATAAGGCGCTGATCTACCGGCCGGTCGGCGTTCGCGTGATTGCAAAAAAAGACGGTAGTTTACAATTGTTTGGAGAGTGCACAGGGTTAGTGTTAAAAAAAATATCACCCCAGTTTTCTTTCGAATCTCGGACCATTGACGAAAGGAATATGAAAGGTTCACCAAAGACGTTTCTGAGATCGTCTGTTCTTGGTGATAACTTATCTTACGGGCTCCAAGCATTCTAAAAATCTTAAAATTATGCTCGTGCGACTTCTGTTTCCCTACTATAAATGTGATAGAAGTTCGTGCCACGCCCCTTTCTGAGCGTAAAAAATGAAAGCCGTTTACAACTCCCTGTAACGCCGGATTAGAGCGCAGCTCTTGAGGAGGAGGATGGAAGGGTACTAAGGTATAGGTGACTCCCTGAGGTCACGTGACCTGGGAATGGGGTCACGTGACCTCAGGGTCAGAGGTAACCTTCATGACCCTCGTGAGGGTAACCCTAGTAATGCTTGTGAGGGTAACTCTCGTGACCTCGTGAGGGTAATCCTTTTGAGGGTAACTAACCCTCGTAACCCTCGTGGGGGTTACCAGGGTTACCTCGTGACCCTCATGAGGGTAACCCCAGGAGGGTTACGCGCTGTTACACCGACGGCGACGCCGCTCAAACCGGAAACGGGCGCCTAAGAGCTGCGCTCTAAAACTCTGGAGCACAGAAATCAGCGGAGGCGGCGGCGTCGTGACGACGGGCGCACGTCAGACAGTCGAAGCCGACTCTGTCGAAAAGGCGGCTTGCGATTGGCTTACGCGCGCCCGTCGTCACGTCCACACGCGCCTCCGCTGAATTCCGTGCTCTGGAGTTTTCTGCTCAGAAAGGGGCGTGGCATGAACTTCGATCACATTTTTAGTAGGGAAATAGATGCCGCACGAGCATAATTTTCAGATTTCTAGGATACTTGGAGCCCGTAAGGTGAGTTATCACCAAGAACAGACAATCTTAGAAACGTCATTAATGCAGCTTTAACGCTTATCTCGTCGAGGTTCATCAGGACAAACGGGTCTTTCGTGTCATGACAAAAGCCACTGCTCCGGTTTCCAGTTTGGGCCATACTGTTTGTGCTTCTTAGGCAGCTCTGCATACAGTTCCGAACGCAAGTCACCGCGAGATTCGTACTTCGAATGCCGCATGGTAATGAGTTCAAGGAGCAACTTGGCATACGGCATTCGAACCACAGATATTGTGATGACTCGTGTTTGCAAACTGTTTTTTGTATGATGTATGAACAGCATGACCCCGGCTTTAGAGGAAGGATGGGCAGTGTTTTTGTAACAGTGAAGCCATGAACCATAGAGATTTTTATTGAAGGGGGAAGAGGGGGTGGTATATTTTACTCTTCACCACTCCACCCAGCGCAGCCACAGGGTAGGTTGATGTATAGGATGGGATGAATACAAGCTTCCTAGTACTACCTCCAGGAGTCCAATGATTTCAAGGTAAAAACTTTTATCGAAGCAACGCTTGTTTGCACCTTTTGTCGTGGTACAGATTAGTATTGCCAATGGCGAGGTAGGGAACGTCAAATCCAGCTTAAGAAATATTGATACAAGCTCCATATTTTGAAGCTAGCTCATATTTGCACCCACATAATATTATTTATATTTCTTTTATAAAAATACACTGAAACATTTATCTCAGAATTTCGGAGATAAGGAATCTGAAAAAAAAAGACTCAGAATTTTTGGCAAGAGATAAACTCGGAAAACATGGAACCTTACCAATAGTGCATGCTGAAGCATTCTTTTTTTTTTACCTCCTATTATTAGTTGAAGTAATCTGCGTAACTAAGCAAATAAAAAGAAACATTGTTTAGACAAAACTTGCGTATTAAAAAAAACATGGCAAGCAACAGTAAACAAAACCATATGCCATAGTTGAAAAGGAAAGGAAACGTCGCGACGGGTTCGGGCAAGAGACTGGTGAAGTTCTAAACTGCCCACTCCCGCTGTGTACAAAAAAAAATTAAAAGTTGTGATGTCGAAATTGTTGCCGTTGCTACGTCGATTCTCGGTGCAATGTGCAGCGCAGGGTTTCATTGTCTTCGGAGAGCCAGTCTGCTCTTCAGGGTGTCGGCGATTTTGGAAGCAGCGACCGCAGCTTCTCTCGATCGCCACACACTCTTGCATCATAGAGACTATCTTTCCTCCTGGCTGGGTGTCGGCGGCTTCGAGCAAACTGCGTCGTCGCTGCACCTCGGTGTTACGTCGTCATGTATGTTGTGCATACTGGCGACATGAAACCATCATCCTACAACACGATGGTATCGTAAAGGGCTTTCCAAACAGGACACTTCGAGTACGCATGAGGCGACACTTTTCTGCCATATGAAGTGTAGCGATCCGCTTCTGTCAGTCTTTTTTGCCAATGTGGACGGTTGGGTGGGGGTGAGGGTGCTTTTTTTGCCACATTTGTGTCCTTACGGAGGCCTAGAGCATGCACATCGCATGGGACCGGACAGCTACTCACACTCTTTGTTGGCTGTCTGTCAATCGCTCAAGGCCTTCGCTGCTGTTCAAGTCCCGAAAACGGGAGAGAAAAGGAAACGAGGACACGGCAAAACAGACGAGGGCACGGCAAAACTTGCATCATTGAGAGACGGCGTGTGACGTCAAGTCTGGCGAGCACCGAGGTTACAGAAAGGCAGAGGAGGCGAGGAGGAAAGTCGTGCTATTTTCCTGGCGAATGTCCAAACAGAAGACTAACTGCCAGGCTTCAACTTTACGGGCCGGAGAAGTGTTGTCTTCCATGTTCTGAAGTTTCCTGCTCTGGACATCATGTAAGAGGTGCGCACGTCAACAGCAGCGCGTCATTGGAAGTGTACGAGAACTCTCTCCAGTGTGCCCAGTAAGATGGCTGCATGCAACGAAACAATAAATGCTAACATATTTAGAAAAATCCTGCCATCTGTTGCGCTGGTCTGCGAGAAATTGTATAGGAAAAGCACTCTTGAAGGGAACCTCTTGACCTATATTGTGGATGCTTGCACTCTTACATGCAGTTGTTTTACGCCTGAGAGGGTATGCATAGCGTTGGTGCATATGTGTGCGTTTTGATAGAGAAAAGCGACAGGACGCCGGTGCCGAAAGTGAATTCTGCGTCGCTGGTCCCCAGAAGAGCATTTGGTGCACATATCAAACCATACAAACACACACATCCTTTTAGCATTTGGTTCTCACCAGAAGTGGATGCACCCCGCCCCCCCCCCCCCCCCACACACGCACACGCACACACTTTCCCCACCTCAAAATTTTACAGACGCCGAATCGAAGATTGGGGTCAGGACGTCTGGACCCCCTCTAAATCCGCCACTAGGTCCCCCCCCCCCCCAAACAAACATCTTTTAAAAAAAACATTGATGCTAAAAAGAAAGTAACGGTTGGCTTGTCTTGTTTTGGCCAACCTTGTGGACTTCAATGCAAGGTCCGCGCCCGGCCCGGGCCTTTCATGAATGTAGCCGTGAAGCCCGGCCCGCAGGTTGGCTTGCACCCGAGCCGACCTCTCGAGGCAACCTTGGAGGATGCCAACTACTGACTGTAGATTTAGCTGGATTGCGCAAGCCACTGCCCGATTTAGTGTTAATTCAGCCGAACCCATTCATCCATCTAGTGTGCACAAGGATTTTGCTCTTCTGCAATTGGGTTCTTGAACAGTGTTTAAAACTCTTGAGGGAGCAGACATGATTTTATAAATGAGAAGTTGGTCTACGATTGTTCATTAAATCGGCACAATGCCACCAGTACGTAAACTGTGTCGGTAGAATGTGCAGTAACTGTGCCTGTTAGACCGTCCCCTTTTTTTACCTCGTCTTTCTATTGTCCTTTCAATGTGAGGAAACTGATGGTGCGTTTGTCGCCTAACCCTGAGGCTCACGTTTCATGCCGACTTGGCTTTAATTGGGGGTCCTAGGTCATGTCAATCTGGTTATGTCACCGGGGTTTTTGTTTTCGGGCCGCTTCAGTTGCTGCGAGGCAATGCGCCGGCCTACAGGTCTCCGGGTGGCGGATTTGAATCCCGACCGAGGTTCCCGCACTCCAACGAGAGCTTACAGCCAAGGGGGCGCCACATAGCCAAGATTTCAGTTACATGTCCAAATGCCTTCTAGTGGCCAAGATTAATTCTCAGCTTTGCTGGGGCGTGCCAGATTAATAGCTTCTAGAAGACCGGACCCGCGCACAATGTTGTCGTTAATGAATCACCGACCCACCCCCAGGTGGCAACCCCGCTAAAGCTTGACAAGTCTCGGCGTGCTTGTGTCGGTCTCGTTGCGAGATGCGCTGCCAGTGGTTCTGACGCAAGCGAGGCGGCACTACATGAATCCACTAGTGATGGCGTTATAGGGTTGGGGGGAAGGTGAAAGGTCCATGCTTTGTCCTCTAGGTGGGATTGGCCACCCCCAAATTTTATTTCGGAAACCGTCTTGCACACTGTCTTGAAGTGGCCCTTTTTATTTTTGTCATTTTTATTATTCTTTTTGACGAATACTGCTTGTCTACTCACGCTTGCCAACTCTCTCCTCTATATTTCTTCTTCCCCTCCAGTCCAGTTTCAGTTTTTAGCAGTTGCGTTTTTTTATTTTACTAAACATATATCAGTGTCTGTAGCAAAATATTGATTGGTTAGTCTTCTGACACCGTAATAATTCTAAAATTTTTTTGGGGGGCTTCCCTTAATAGGAGAGTAGGCCGTGCATAACCAGTTAAGAAAAGAATGAGCTTTTTTGGCCTTACATTAGTGGTGAACTACTACTCTCTTACATTGTTTACCTATTTCGTCGCTTTGTGTTTCTTCGTTGGTGGTAACTGGCCACGGCTGATTGTTTCCACTTTTTCACACGATTGTGCCTCGCACTCTTTATGCATGAACAGTTGGGTAAAACGGTTTTCTTTGCAACGAAGCGGCCTTGGTACACTTCTGGGTGCCCCGCGGTAACCAAAAGACTTGTCATTTTTAAAGGCTGGTTCACACACTTGCGACTGCTTATGACCTTGCTTCTTAAAATGTCTTGCGACGAGAGAAGGCACTGGCGCCATCTCTTGAATAGTTGTGGAATGCTTGCAGTTTCTGTACATTTCCTATTTTAGAGTGAAGCTGTTTTTAGCTGGGTTCCCGTGGATTTTTCATGTGCGGCAACAAAAATGACGTCACGACTTCCTGTTGTCACGTAACGTCACGTGACCCTAACACCAATGCAGTTTCCCCGCTAAATTTAGCGAGGAAACTGCATTGGTGTTGAAGTCGCACGACGTCATTTTCTTCACTAAATTTAGCGGGAAACTTTCCCTAAGGATAAACACACCTCCGCCATGACTATTTCTATCTTTCTTGTAGCATATGAAGTGATCAGGAAACACATCAAAATCCGTTACCTCTTCAGCTAGCTATGATTCTATGTCGATAACAACCGATGAGGCTAGAAAAATCGTCAATGTGAATTTTAATGCTACGACCATTAGTTACAAGGAAGGTCAAGGTGGTAGGTGAGTCATGGCATGGTCACTTGAGCTGCACTACCTGGTTAATGTCGTCATCATAAATATTTTATTCTTTCATTCTTGGCTTGAAAAACTTTTGACGTTATAAACGACCATTTCTTACGGATATTACATACATTTGATCTCGCAAATACTGCCGATGCAGTTCCAGAATCGCCCCGTAGATGGTGCCAGCGTGCAAGCTAAGTTTGTGAACGGGACTTAAAGGGGTGCTTTGGCGTTTCCTTCGTGGTCGCAGATTTGCTTAAAACTTTTCTAAACACGCCAACCAACATGGCTGAAATGGTATCCCAAATGTTAGGCCAAAATATATATATCTTTTTTAATGCGAGAGGTTTAACTGTCCCATGGAGCGAGCTGACGTCATCAGTTTGAAGCGCAAAAACGGCACCAAGTTTTCCTGATCCCAAAGGAGCGAAGTAAAGCTGATGAATTTCGCCCTTGATTCCACTGGCTGGCGCACCTCTACGGGGCTCCCATTGGCCGCTGCGCTCGTCAATTTCCGCGACCGCTTGTCCCATGGCGCTGCGTGTCCATCAGCGCTCCGTTGACACGGATCGTCCAAGGTCAGCGTACCCAGGGGAGCACGCTCGCTGACCCGCGACGAAAAGTACGCAGCAGAAGACAAAGGAAGCGGAGGAGCGGCTTGCATGCTTTCACATTCACAACTTGTAAGAAGTGCATAGGTGTACCTCGAGCTTTTCTTTTTTTCACTAATTTTTGAAATTACAGTGTTGGTCCTTCCTGTGTTTTTCAAACTGAAAGTCTCTACCGGCAAGAATGAAAAAGTGACGCCGGCGGAAGGTAGGGGTTTACTCCTTGAACTGTAGGATTCGTTCCCAAATGATTACGAAAAAATTTATGGTGTGAAATTAATGAATGCTTTGAAAGCATGCTCCAGCACCGGTGCACGAGCGTGAAGGTATAGTTTTAGACTGCCTGTTCGACTGGCAAGCCTGCCTGCCACTGACGTCGCGGCAGTAAAAGTGCGGCTGTATTTGAATTTTGGCGTTAGCGTTATTCTTATTTGCAGACTTAACATTACCTATTTTGAATTTCCCGATACTAAGTAGCATATCGGAAGGAGTAAAGGCCGGTAATTGTGAAAATATAGCTCATTTGGCTAGCTTATAAAATTGCCAGAGTACCCCTTAACGATGAATGCTTCTGGATGACCGAGAGCAGCCGTATGGCGAACATACTTACCTCGGTTGGTTTTTTTTTTCAGGGAACTGCAGTCGACAAAGGACTCGCAATCCAATATGGCGAACGACGTGACACGTCTGATAAAGGAAGTGGGCTACTGGACTGCCCGGGCAAAGCAACAGGCGGTGCAGATCAAGGCGCTGGAGGCCGAAGTGGGGGAAACGAAGAAGTTGCTTCAGGATGCTGAGAAGCGAATTCGGATCCTGAAGGAAAACAGGCACCACGATCACATGCTGCTCGATCATTCCCTCCAAGAAAGGTACATCTCCTCGAACACCTCTCAAACTCGGCATTCTCGTGTGCATCTATTCGGCAGACACTTAAGGCGCGTTCCCACCGGCGATGCGATCTAGTCGCGCGATAACTTTCATCGCAAAAGCGACCATCGCGGGCAAAAAGCGACGCGATTTGAGCAGTCGCTACTCGACCCGACTTTTTTGCGATGCGATCTAGTCGCGGAGCGGCTGAGCCAATCAACGGCGTTCAGAGCGAGAGTTTTCGAGAAAGGACTCGCCAACGGAGGCGTTGGACTCGCTCATCGCGCACGCCGGTGTGACCATCTAATTTTTTTGCGATGCGATCTAGTCGCATCGCGCGACTGCTTACATCGCTGGTGAGAATGCGCCTTTAGGTGCGATGGTGACAGGGAGCACACCCGACGGACTTTTCCGTTTGGAAGGAGGCAGTGGTGTGACGAGATCAGCTGCATGCTTTTCAGTGGGCGGATCGTCTACAAAGGGTTTGAAATAAGTACTTAACGCAAGTGGCCGATTTTTTTTTCCAGTGCTAAATATATTTGTCCCTTACACAAAAACCATGTGCAATGATTGATTTCTTTTTAGCAACATGGGGTTGTGTTTTTTAATGTGCCGCATTTATAAAACTAAAAAAGGTGCGATGTATAAGAACCTGTTTGTGGCATGATTTTGAAAGTGTGTTGGGCTCAGAGACCAGACGCATTTGTCCTAATCGTAGGCAAACGACAGGCTACGCATTCAGTTGGAAATAATTTTGGAAAACTGACTTTTATGGTTGCCTTCTATTAACCCTTTTAGTGCTGCTTTTTTTCGTGCATGCTGAATGCAAATTTTGGTCTCAGTAACATTGTAGTATGTTCTGTGAAGAATGTTTATTTATAAAAGATACACTTTCTAGTATTGTACTTCTCGAGACACGGTACTGTGCGGTGTCACCCCCCCACCCCAAGGTCACTCTTTTGAGCGGCCTTACTCGGCCTCCGTTTATTTGAAACTGTAACTTCCTTGTTTTCAGTTGTCAAACATCAAGTTCATTAGCAATTTTCAGGTCTCCGAGTTTGCCATGAAGCACAAGGTGGAACGACATACATTCGCCATTCTGTAACAACAAAGGAGTACACTGAAATGGAGGTTGCCTAAACAAAACGAAAAAAAAAATACTTTGCCCAATAAAGTGACATCGCAAGATACATTATTTTCATCGCTTGCTCGCTACATGTAAAAAAATCAAGTTGCAGTTTATTTGGGAGGGGCAGGGAGCAGACTGAAACCACATCGGTTTGCAAATCAAAGGGTTAAAGGTATACGGAAATGGAATTTTAGCACCTATTCCTTTGTGTAGACGTGGTCTCCTTTATGGCAGCAGCTCGCAGACACGCGCGAAAAGCAATTTTAAAATGAATAAAACGTCTCCCCCAATAGGCCATATGCGAAATCCTTGCCAGCTATCATCATCATGTGAAAAAATTGTAAGGGTGCAGGCGAGCTGGTGGAAGGTAACCATAGTTTTGTTTAACCCGAGACTGGGGTATTTCGGAAAAGGGGATGAGAAGAAAAGAGGCCACAAGGAGGCGACGTCTCTAACACATGAGCTGTGTTAGAGACGTCGCCTCCTTGTGGCCTCTTTTCTTCTCGTCCCCTTTTCCGAAATACCCCAGTCTCGGGTTAAACAAAACTATGGTTATCATCATCATGCCATTAGGAGCCGCCATATTGGGGGGTTTATCACATCTTCCAGTTGTGGACGAGGCGCATCTGCATTTAACTCGGTTTTCATGATATTAGGGTAGTTTAATTGTACACTCAATGGGTTGCTGGTTAGTTTTGGATCAAAGAAGAAAAGAAAGACGGCCGCCAAATTCAGGAAAAGGAATTGTTAGCAACGAGGTCGCAAGACTCGTCACTCAAGCAGTGAACTGGGCCATCCAGGTCAATGAACGATATTTCTCGAAGACGTCCTGTGGAGGGTTCGTACTGGACTTGCAGCAGGTGATCATATTTTAGTTCTACGACTTACACTTTGCCGGGACTATTGTTTTTCGGGCGAAATCGTCGGTGCGGGAACCCCCCAATATGGAGGAAATCTGGTCGTTGATCATGAATACACTAGATGGCCCTTCTTTTTGCATATGGTCTATACCACCTGGCATGTAGTTACGGGCTGAGCTTCGTTGGAATGTCTCGCGTCACGAGCCAATCAGGAGCAGCGCCACGGCACGTCGTGTCCAATGGAGGCGCGCGGGAACGAACGACACTTGGCACACCTCTCAGTTTGAGTCACTGTACCTCAGGTGTTCCCACCTGGCGGGATTGTGACTCATTGACAATAAAGGTGCCGCCACCTAGTGACAACGATCATATTTACACTTTGGTGTTTCTGGGCTCGTGACGTTGCGAGCGTGACTTCACGAGCAAATATCCAGAGACTCGTTGCTCCGCCTTGAGGCCGATTTTTAAGCGCTCTCCACAATCGGTCGGTTGGAACCTAAAATACAGCCATCTGCAGAAAATACTAGCGTGCGATTATCATTTACTAATATTATGAATCATATTTCACCCCAAGTTTCGATAGTGTGGCCCTTTAATGTGAGTCTGTAGAGCTTCAAAGGGTCTAGTTGTTTTCTGTCACAATGTTCCATTAATATTGCGACTTGGTTTCTCGGTATGTTTGAGCGTAAAGCGAGAACAGTACCACGCTCCAAACTAAAATGTCTTTTTTTTGTAGCTCAGCACCCAAACGGCTGAAGCGACCGCGCTTGACAGATTCCGAAACTACGCTTTCTCCCGAAGTTCCGTCCCCAAGCGTCTAGGTATGTGAATGCTCTCTAGCACTATTGGCATTGCTGGGACCGGCCTTTCAGGATTGGCCAAACGCTCGTCTTGAGTAGGATTATTTCTGCTCTCGTTCACGGAAATGAGAGCGAAGTCCGGCTCTCGTCTCAGATGGTCAGTGTCCGCAGTCGGACGGGAGCGTATTTTCGGCACGAATCCCGTGTCCGGAAGCGTGGTCAATGACGTCCTGGGCGTCAAAATAAGGTTATTTGGTGGATCCAAAGTGGATCCTTCGTTATTTTTACGTCCGTGACGTCAAAATGGTTTATTTTTGTTATTTTGTCAAAAGAAAAAAAAAATGGCGTGCTTTGCATGTTTAAATTTATACAGCCTTGATGTTGGTACGCCTCAACGGGTGATCGGCCTCTTAGCTGTAGATGAGAAATTTAGCCAGTGCATCACGCAGTAGCATTTTGAAACGTCGTGCGTTGCGAACAGTCGTCGAACGGAAGGTGAGGGGTTTCCGTTTTCCTGTGATGTGATCTCTCTGTGTTCGTTCCACGCGTCCGAGCTCTTTCTTCGTTTCAAATCTATTTGGCGCCGCTGCCTACATTGTTCGAGCCTGCGCTCGCGATTAAAACACGCATTGCAGAAAGCTGAAAGCCCGCCGAATAACCTGCCGGCTGACCCTTGCGAGCTAAACCTAATTCAACAGGACCATTTGATCCGACGGAATAATGTGTTTGATCTTACATCCCATGTGAACAAAGAACTTCGCTGTCTGTCTTCGTCCCTACTTGTTTTATTCTTTCGTGTTTTTCAAATCTTTACCAACTCGCGTCCGATCGAATACTGCGATCATTACAAATAGTTGGTCGTCCTCCGATGGCCCTTATCATCAGCCGGTAAGGAAGTTACGTTTTTCGTTTCTATATGTTGACCCAAATAACGTCATATTCACAAACTATCAAATGCTATCACCACCTCTAGTTTCACATTCTTGTGCGCTAGGTTGTGTGCAGCAAAGGCACAGGCCCGAGCACATGAGAGTGAAAAGCACCCTTTTTGCACGAGCACCCGTGCAAAAAGAACATTCTGCGGAGCTACGCCTCGCACATGTGCCTTTGCTGCACACAACTTATTATTAACCGAGCCGTTCTCGTTTCTCTTGCATATAACTGTGAAAGAAGTGTCGTTGTTTTCTTCTCAAACAAAACTCAGACGCGAGACAAAAGCAAACAGATAAAAGTCTGCACATTCACACATTTTTCTTCCTTGTGCGACAGGGTATAGCTGGTCGCGATTCGTCAGCGTTTTTTTTTGAAGGTGATGGGTACCACAAGGCGTGAAAGAGGTGACTTGCAGCTTTTCCAAGGCAGCAGCAAGACACTACAAGCCTTTGCAGCAGCTGGCTTGCCAGTGCCACTCTGTTCTGAACAGCACTGCGTGAAATGCAGAGGATTGTGCAAGCTTTCTGGGTGGCGACGCTAGCCACGGTAAGGGCATCCTATGCAGCTTTCTTTTAGGGATATATGTGCCTTGCAGGCCATGTCGTGCATGTGCCACCCGTGGAACCGCAGTGCCAGTGGCAAGGCTGTGCTGATGGTAATCACCACTGCACTGTGTTTTCATTCAATAACTTCTGACAAGGAACCAAATACTTCGGAGAGATTCTCGGCTGTGCTTTGATCAACTCCAGCTCGCTTATGAACAGGTGGATTGCACAGGTGGCCTTTCCTAATGAACTTGATGTCCGTGTTAAAAATGTTACCACACTTCCTTTTAGTTTGTGGCGATATTTTTGTTGCGGGTGACTAGCATTGCAGTAGAGAAATATGCAAAATAGTGTAATGGCTGCATTAGTTACCTAAATCAATGGCGGGATTAACTGACCTACATTTCCACCGACTGTATTTCTCAGAGCAATAGCCTGGACTAGATAGCTCGCTCCTTAGCCTGTACAACTTGGCGTCTTCCCCTGATTGTTTCATGTGGCTGCTTCTTTGTTTGCCTAGGCACTCTGCTAAAATAGTAAAAGCTGTGTGCATTGCACATAACCGCCATGAAAGCCAGTGTGGACGTAGCTGGCGTAGCCCCGAACATGGCTTCTCTAGCTCGACACAAGTAACGTTACTACCACTGTCGTGTTCGCATAAAAGAGACCTGCTTAAAGTGGTACTCCAGCGATTTTGTGAGCAACCCCACCTAACTATATTTTCAAAATTGCCATCCTTTACTCCTTCCGGTATGCTATTTACTATCGTGAAAGTCAAAATAGTTATTGTAAAATCGGCAAATTAAAATACGCCAAAACCAAGATTCAAATATACTTGCGCTTTTCATTGCTGTGACGTCACGGCAGGCACGTAGCCAGGATTTTGTTTTGGGGGGGCGGCACATATGACAAGATTCTGTATGAGGGGGAGGGGGGAGAGGAGGTCCCAGCAAAATAGAAGATTTCGGGGGGGGGCGGCAGTTTCCCATGTCCGCCCCCCCTGGCTACGTGCCTGCGTCACGGGATGGCAGGCTTGCAGTTCGAGCGGGCTGTCTAGAAATGAACTATGCCGAGCATTTGTATCGTGCTGCTGCGCAGGAGCTGGAGCGACCTTCCAAAGCATTTTTTTGACACCTTGAAACTTGTGGGATTTCCCTTGCTGCTACCCGTCTCGAGGAATGACAGAGCACACCGGTTCAACAACACGTAAACATTTAATGACCGCTATCGCCTGCGGCGCGATCCCAACAGCGCCCGCGCATACGCTGCCACTGCCCTTTATCAGCGGCGGAGCGCCGCTCGCGTGGCCAGTTGCCCTTGGCCCCCTCGTGGTCAAGATGACCACTCATGATCGTCGGAGGGGCAACCTGGGCCAACCGCTTGGAATCTCCAGGTTGCCCACACATCTCCCCTCTTCCAAAAACGCAAACCGCGGACGTCTTAGATGATCTTGGGGGGCCTTCCTTCTGGGTCAGCCAGGGTCTTCTCAGATGGGGCGAGCACGGGTCCGACGTCAGT
>JABSTQ010000266.1:0-19200 GCA_013358835.2 Ixodes persulcatus
AATAAAAATTGCGCAGAAACCAGAATTGTTGGTTGTTTATGAATTGCCATAGCATTCGTCTAGGACAACTTCAAGGACGACCCCTAAGACGACGTCAAGGACGACGTCCTAGAAAACGAGATTGAAGACGACGTCTATAACCACTATAATGGTGTCATACTCGACGTCGCCCTTGAGGTCGTCCTAGAAGTCGTCCTAGAGGTCGACGTCAAATCCGATGTCTAAGACTACCTCTAGAACGATCTCTAGGACGAGCTCAAGGAAGACGTCTAGGACGACGTTAAGGACGACGTCAAGGACGACGTCAAGGTCGGCCGGTACTCCTAAGAAGGTGGAATATGAAGGAGTGTGATAATGTGAGCTGAATTGGTGTACTGAGCACACCTCCTGCGCATTAGGAGGCCAGAAAGTCCAAGAAATTCGAGGGATGGGGGGTGTATGTAAAGAATCCTATAACAATAAAAGTAGAGCCTATTGATAAATGAAAATATTACACTTAGAGCCAGTATACGCATTATAACCACATTGCCCTAAATATTTCCCTGCCTTTAAGTCCATTACTCTTTTTTATGTAGCTATTTATACCGCTGCAGAGCAAACCCATTTTGTAAATCGCTTGCTCTCATTTACCTTCAACTTCAAACTTCAGGCGAGGGAGATAAGCCCCAATAACAGTCACGAGTGTGGTGACCTTATGAGTTCGTGGGTTTGAGTAAAGCCGGGGCACACTACTTAATACTTATACATTACTCAAAACACAGTCTGCATATAAATTCGAACGCGAGTCATCACGAGATCCGTGCTTCGAATGCCTCATTGCAATTAGTTTCAGGAGAAACTTCGCACGCGGCATTCGAACCACGGACATTGCGGTGACCCGTGTTTGCAGACTGTCGTTTGTATGATGTATGAGGATTGTAACCCTGGCTTAAATGTAAGTAATACATTGATGATGAGTGCTGTCGTGGAGGTGTGAGAGTGAGCGAGTTTTGAGTTTTGCTTCCAGTTGTGAGTTACTACAATAGAGAATGGAAATACTGGAATTCTTAGCTGGGTGTGAGTTCAAGTGAGTTCAACAGCAACAAACAATCAACATTTAAAATGTTGACCTATGGATACTATGCCATAGAAATAGCGGCACCACTTGCCTGAAGAATGGCATGGGGCTGCGCATAGCCTCCCAAGGATCCGACGTTCGCCACCCAGTCACCGGAATGGCTCTCCGTGACAATTACTGGCATCAGTGTGTGATAGGGCTTCTTAAGTGGGCCAACGCAGTTCGGGTGTCCCTCCATTCCCACAAAGCTCGAGCCTCGGCTCTGATAAGGAATTCAGATGGACTTTGAGATAGCGTTCAGGGAAGATACTAGGAGGAAACATTTGATATTTTTAATTATTTTAGATAGCACAATGAAACATTCCTTAGTTTTTATGAAGCTGCTATAGTTCGTGTTCAAGGGCAAAACAATTTCATGAATGTTCTTTTTTGGAACACACAGTTGGGCACTTTTCTTTTATAAGAAGCAATGCGCAGTAGCTCATTTAGTTTTATTGAAGTATTGAGTGCTGTTAACTATCCACAATCTTTTTCCAATTTTTCAATAAAAAATTGAGACGTACAAAATTTGCTTTTTGTTTTCTAATAGCCGACAATCTTTTACATCGTATTTTTTTTTACTGTGTTCGAAAGAAGGGGCAGTGCAAAAGGTTATCAAGCCAGAGTAGGCACTGATCCCTTACAGTTCATAATAGAAAACAGTGTCCCGCCGAACGCCACGACAAAAACAAACACAGAAAAAAAAGATGCCCAGAAAAGTGCTCAGAAACTAGACGAAATTACGAAGTACATAACAAGGAATAACTACACAGTATAGGCCTGTAAAACACATGAATCAACGCTGAAAATGAAATATGACCTAGATTGCGAAACAAATAATCATAACAGATATTTGTTACAGCGTAAAGAAACTGTATATCGGTGCTCACCAGAAATGCCCTGCACGGTTTGTTTTTTTAGATATTGGGAGAAATTGTTCATTGTTCATATCGGGTTCATTGTTTGATGAACCCGATATGGTTTAATTAAACAATGAACCCGATAAAAGAATTGGCAGCATTTAGGATGCTGCCGATTTTTTTAATTCTATCATGGCATCAACCTCCGAGGTCACCGCTTTGATTTCCACATTGTTGAAACGCTGGTATATTTCCATTTCCTCAATTCTTGTTCGTGACATGGCGTTCACGATGTGAAGCTCCTGTTTCGGGATTGTTAACTGCTGTATCTTCTTTCTCCGTTCATTGATATCTTATGTAGTTCCTTAATATTGTCGTAAGTGTCACTATTAAATTTAACGCTTTCTTTGACCCCCAGTAGTTCTGCTCAGATTTCACGGCACAGATCATCAATCGCCTAAGCGAGGTCCTTGGTATCTTTACTCATGTTTGCAAATCAATCTCCCGCAAACAGGAGAACACTCAGCTAGGCACCACTCTAAATCCTGCCTCCTGCTTCGTGTCTCTGCTTCCTGCCTTTCAACCTGCGGTGGAAAGGCAGGAAGATTTATTTTGGTGCTTTCAGCCTGCACTGGTGCCGAAGCGTGATGTCGCCCATTTGATGTCAGATTATGTAGGCAGGTCTTGTCACCCTTGGCGCTGCTCCCGGCTCCCTGCTCCTCTTGATCACGCGCTGTTGCAGTACGTGCTGCGCCGATGTGTTGCGCCACAGCGGGCGTGCCAACGGCGATTTGACCATGGGGCTCTTTATCAACTGCGGTGGAAAGGCAGGAAGATTTAGCATTGTGCGTTTAGCACTGCTGTCAAACTGTGAGGTCGCCCGTCCGATGTCGGCTTAAATCAACAGGCCTTGTCCCCCGTGGCGCTGTTCTCAGCTCCCTGCTCCTCTTGATCACGTGCTGTTGCAGTACCTTATGCGCTTATGTGCTGCGTCAGTGGTCGTGCTGATGGCAACTTGACCAAGGGGTTAGTTATCGACAGTGATTGAAAGGCAGGAAGATTTAGCGTGGTGCTTTCCGCGTGCACTGCTCCCGAACACTTACTTACCTACTAAAAATGCTTCAAAGGTCTGCTAAACTCTGCAAAATACGTAAATAATATATCGCGATTCCAAAAGATAATAGCACTTTGTGTATCCTAAAAAAGAACTCATACAAACCGCTAAATTTGGATTTATCAAAATATTCTAAAAACAAAAAACGGAATGCCGAAGTTGTGTAGACGACCCAAAATTTTAAAAAAAAAAAGATTTGAAAGTTCAAAGGTTTTGAACATCGGATGGAATTACAGGATATATAGCCAAATCAAAAGTAGTGTGTGGAAGAAGCATTCAGAATCGCTAAAATGTCCCCACTGTATGTTGTAACTTTAAGCTCCTCTTGCATCATTTTCCATTGCACACATTTGCTGCCTCCGCCCATATTTTCAACTGTGGTTTTCAACGAAGCGGCATAAACTTTCTTGCCAACAATGGTCTGGTGGTTATAGGTGGTTATAGGGATTATCGGGTTGAGAATCATGCAGAAGGGTGTATCCAGTTTATGTTGGGAATCTATCACACTCACGGCCACCGCGACGTTCAAGTTGGCGGCAGGACACGTAAAAGCGCCTGCTCTAGTAGCTTAACTCTGTGCTTACGTTACGATACGACGCGGCATATTTCCACGTAAACGTTGGAAGAAAAAACCAAATTGGTAACTGGTTCTCCGGCAAGTGTAGTTTTAGAAACGATACAAAATTTATTACGTTTCCCAGCTGACTCCCGGCCTCGTAGAGAATTTGCCCCCGTGACTATTAGGGCAGATCGCACCTCTCACAAGTATCGTGAAAGCACCGATCTTGCATATCACTGAACTTGATTAGCCACAGCCTGTATTCGCTTTCGAAGAACTAGATATTTTTTCCCAAAGCATATTTACGTCATCTTGCAATAGCAAAACAAACATGTTTTCCACCTTACTTTCCGTTTATTAGGGATATCGCTAATCATTACTCGAGAAGTTGCTGAAGCTCTTTAGTCTATGTAACTATTAACAACGAGTTATATTTATTGTGCCGACGAGAAATCGGCAGACCGCTGAGACTATCGAGTTCGATCTGACTCGCGCGTTCGCTCACAAGATTCTTCTTTTTCGTCAGCGTTAGTGCGCTCCCACGCACACGGAAACAAGATGCTGTCTGAGTTTCAGCAGTCCTCCCCCCCCCCCAAAGGCGAATATCGGTCAACAGGTATCTTGGGTCTTGTCGACCACCGAAGAGCTGGAACGATTTTGTCTTCCGCTACGTCGGATTGCGCGGGTGAAACTGTACCTTAATCGGGTGGCTCAGGAGTCTTGCTCACCTGCGGTGAGGGTGCCATGCTCTATCCTGGACGAATTTGGTCCATGTGCCGCTTCAGTTCTCCTGCTGGTGTCTTGACTGTGACCATGCGGGAACCCTTTAATTATTTAACTGTTCCCGGAAGCCACTTTCCCAATTCACCGAAGTTGCTGCCCAGACAGAGTTGCCAGGGCCAATCTTGTTTGCACTAGTTTCCTCCGCACAGAGTGGAAAAGAGACCGGAAGCGGGAGGCAGGTATCCAGGCGGAAACGGATTTGGTACCCTAGAAGCCGCTAGGACGGAGATATCAAGTCGTCTAGAAGCGTCCTATGGTAGCTGAGTAGCACCTTTGCGAGTCGCGTCGACAAACGACCAGTCTCAAGTTTCTTAAGACCATCCTGGATGGTGCGTACGGCTCTACCCGCGAATCTTTTTGATTGCGGGTGGTAGGGCGCTGTACACAAGTGCTTCATGGTGTCGTTTGGCCAGAACGTGGCAAATGATTTGGATGTAAACTGAGTGCCACTGTCACTCACGTTGGTTCTTGGTATGCCAAATCGGCTGAAAATCTCGCGTAGTGCAGGGATTGTGGACTCGGTAGTGGTGTGTTGCATAGCGATTGTCTCTATCCACTTCGAGTGCGAATCCACTGCGACCAAGATCATCACACAGTTTACTGGTCCAGCGAAATCCAGGCGAACACGTGACCAGATCTTCTGAGTCACAGGCCAATTAACAGGAGTCTTCGCCAGCGGCATAGACCTTGCTTGTATACAAGAGTGGCAATTGCTCGCCAAATTTTCAATCTCAATGTCAAGTCCAGGCCACCGCACGGTTGTACGTGCGACAGTCTTCGTTCATGAGGCACCCTGCTGCGGCTCGTGCAGACTCACGTACGACGACTCGGTGGACCGAGTAAAGAAGACCTTGGACCATGGTCATCTCTTGTCTCCTCGTAAAATACGCTTGCATGCATGAATCAGACGCTTTCCACTTCCATGGCCAACCTTGATGTACGTAGGACTTAAAGGAGTCATGAAACGCTTTTCCAACTTTTTCCTGTTTAGCTTTCCTCCTCAACTCATAAATCGCGCATTCTACCAAACAGTTCAAGAAGACGGAAAGGGGGAGTCCCCTCTTGCTCGGACTCTCGTTTGTCTAATCCGGACACATCCATTCTCCCCCTAGAAGATTAGCCGTCGCTCAAAATTCAGAAAAAAGTTGCTTTCCCCACCCCGTTCACCCCGAAGCTGACAGTGCTGTGGAAGCTACGTGCACCTTGGGCAAGCCACACTTTTGCCACGTTATCACGCTCTCTCGCGCATACCCACGCGCTGAGAATGAGGTGAGGTGATGAAATGGAAGCGGCTGATTGGTCCGGCAAGCGCGTAGCTTCCACCACAATGTCATCTTAGGGGTGAAGGGATTAGGTTAGCTCCGGTGTCGTGTGACGTTCGTTTGGGCCCGGTGACGCGCTGCGGGGGCCCGATGACGCGCTGCGGGGTCCGCGGATGTATCACAGAGAAAAGGCAGCGAGCTTACGAAGGGAAGGAGGTACGAAATAGTCCGCTGTGTTTTCAAATTTTCGTACCGAAAGTCAGGCTTTTGACTTACTGCCTTTTTTCTCTGGGCCCACTGAACGATGTGCTATTACTAAAATACCAATATAAATTGATTTATTGCAGCCCAAAATTCGTTTCATGGGCCCTTTAACAGTACTGAAGCTTTCATTCTTCAAAGCCTGTTGGCGGAGTACTTGGACGAAAGATGAGTGTTGTCGAGCTGATGAAGCAAATGAACATATTCAGGTAGCTCTTCGGTCGCTTCCTCGGGAGTCTTTAGCGGAAGTCGACTGAGTTCGTCGGTGTTTTGGTTGCTTGACCCAGGCTTTTACTCGATATTGTAGTTAAAGGCTCCTTGCAGCAAAGACCAGCGCTGGATCCGATCCGCGGCCATGACTGGTTTCGGGTGGTCCTCACAAAACAATCTAACCAGAGGTGTATGATCTATTTCTAAAATATACAATCGACCAAGCAATAGTCTAGAAACCGAGACACTGCGAATACCAACGGAAATGTTTCACGCTCTAGTGGAGAGTAGTTTCTCTTGTCTTTCGACACTCTTCGGTATTGGATCCAATTGAATTATCGATGTTTCTAACGCGATGCTAGAGCACCACTCCTGTTTAGTGCGGCGATGCGTCCCACTCTAGGCTCAATGGCTTAGTCGGGTCGAAGTAAGTGAGCATCCTTGCTTGTCGCAGTGCTTGATTGGACGCCTCGAACGCCTTTTGCTGCTCTGGACGCCAGGTTCAAGAGCCATCCTTGGCTAGAGGTCGTAGAGTGGAGCGAGCAAGGTAGCCATGTTCGAAAGAAACTTACTGTAGTAGGTAAGAAGACCAATGTACAAACATAGTTTGCTTACGTTCTTGGGACTTGAAGCCTTCATAGTAGCATCCAGGTTCTTCTCAAGAAACTGCAGAACGTTGCTGCTGATCTTGCCTCCCAAGTAGCATTTTTCCGGCGTCTGGAAGGTACGCTTGCCTTTTCTTGACTTGACGTATTTTTCTCGGAATCGCTGCAGAACCGCCTTTAGTCCCTTTCCGCAATCTTTGTTATTTTATGCCCCAAGGACGTCGCCCAAATATGCGTGCACGCCTGGGATACCCTTCAGCAAGATCTCTCCATGATACGCTGAATTATAGCTACCGCACAATCACGCCAAATGGCAAACGGTTGTAACAAAACAATCCTTGATGGGTATTGATGAGCATTAGCTTATTTTCCTCTTCGTCCAGGCTAATCTGGTTGCAAGCATCGCAAAGATCTAACGTGCTGTACATGTCTCCTTCGTTGAGAGCAGCGAAGAGGTCGTCAATCACATGTAGCGGATATTGCTCTGAATGCAAGCCGCGCTCACGGTTATTTGTAATCACCGCAAATCCTGACTGACTCGTCCTTGTTCGCAAACCGCACGATCGGGGTGGCCCACCCTGAGTGTGACATTGGAGACAGAACGCCGTTCTTTACTTGCTTGTCGATCTTGTCATAGACCTTGTCCCTCATTTCATAAAAACGATACCTGACCTTGAAGAACCTTGCAACCGACTCCTCCTTGACATAAGGTGAAAGGTGAGCGGGTGGAACCTCGAACAGACCTATAACGTTGGCTCAAACGCCGCTTCGTAGTCGCTCAAGATTTTCGTAGATTTACCCCTTTGCCTTGGCTTTTCGAGTTGGACATACTGAAAACAGGAGTCCCCACATTCTTTAGCGCAGGGATCAGGTCTCCGCCACACAAACACGGTCTGGCCTGCGAAGTGCAGTCATCGATGGTGTAAAAGACTTGTGGGCAAAAGAAACAAGAAGCGTGAGCTTACTAGCAATAGGCAGTGGCCCCGAATAGCAAGATAACTTCAGGGTTGACTTCTGTACTCTTGACCATACATTCGTGCGCTTGTTGTAGACGTCTCAGAATATCACTGACACTGGTGATCCTGTGTCAATCTCGATGAAGAAGTCAACTCCGCCCCAACAGAACTGGCGCCGAACTGGACCGACTACCTAGTTGTCCTCGATCGGATTCTGTTTGAGGGAAGGCAGCTACGACGGAAATTCTGTCGCCGTCTTCATCGGAGTCCTCGGTCAGTGGAAAGGTCCTTTGTGGTCGTTGCCCTTGGAGCGACACATTTTTGCGATGTGTCCCTCCTTTCCACACTGGAAACACATGAAATTCTTGAGCGTGCAGGACATCTCGGAGTGTTTCTTGACGCCGCACCGTTCGCACGCCACCGATCTTCCACGTTCTTCCTTCCTGTACTGCCTTGGCGGTCCCGGACGTTGCTTACCCGCCAGCTTCTGCAATTCCGGCTGAGACTTCACATCTGAATTCCTCATGAGCTTGACACCTTGTCTAGCGGCTTTCGCCACCAGCTCGGTGTTCTCTGTTTCCTGCAATGTCAACTTGAACCGAACAAGCAGAGCCTTCCTGAACGTCGACATTTTACATTGCACACTCTAGCGTGTCTAGTAACATGCTGTCTAAGATGTCACAAACGTTGCCTTTATCGGCCAGCTGCGAAAGTTCTACCATGAAATGCTTAGTTGACTCATCCTTGTTCTAAACCCTCGTGAAAATTTGAAGCTTAAAGGTATCTCGTTCGGTCTCGGTACGTAAATTCCTTCGAGAATTTGTGCATAGCTTAACTCTCTAACATTCCTTGGCGCGCAACGCCCACTCAAGATGACAATTGCTCTTGAGCCCATTACCGAAACGAGAAGCGTTATCTTCTTTACATCGTTCATGGTGCCGTTTCCTTCAAAGTAGGACTCGATGCGAAAAATATACGAAGCCCACTTAGCTTTCGTGTCGTCGAACTGTGGTAGTTGGTACGTCATCGCGGCAGACTCGGAGTTGCACCCGTTGACTTCAGAGGCTGGTTCAGAACACGTCGCTATTGCTTGACACTACTCAAGAATTTGCTAAAGCTATTTAATCTATGTACAACTTTTTTTAACGAAATAGGTTCATTGTAACGACGGAATATCGGCAGATCGCTGAGATAATCGAATTGGATCTGGCTTGCGCGTCGGCTCACGAGACTCTCCTTTGTCGTCAACGTTAGTGCGCTCCCACGCACGAGGAAACACGATGCTGTCTGAGATGCATCAGATATCAAGATGTTAGACGTTGATTACTATCTGAATCATTTGTGTTTTTCCCATATTCTTTACAGTTCCGAAATATCGTTTCATGGCTACGTCTACCATGACCTCATAATGAGGTTCCATACATTAGTAAACCAAATAAACTGGCCATTTGGAATGTGTAGTTGAGAACCGGGAATTAATGGCGGCTCTGAAATGTGTTGTAATATGACGCCTCCGAAGAGCAACAAGCTGTGAAGTGCAGAGCGGCTGTTGATAATCGCGATCGGTGCCGCTAGAAGACCGGTGAAAAACGAAACAAACCTAATACATGTACCTCAAACAAATAATAATGCATCAAAACAAAAACGATCGCCAATCAAAATGTTATCTTTTATGCCACAAATCATTCAAAAGAATCCGGTTGACTTCAAAATTCTATCACGAAGAAACACTCTTTGTAGATCCCCAGCAAATCTTCTCAAACATGTTGCCTTTGAACCTCACGACTGTGCGATTGATGAAATAGCGCGTCGATTGAGAAGTGTAACAGTCTTAAATTATTGCTCACTAGAACTGCGAATATAAACGGGTTTAGGAAGGTGATATAGATTTAAGAGAAGACCGAATAGAAAAGTTACCAATCTGAACAGAAGTTTCTGTTTATAGCCTTACATTAGATGAAAATTACGTCAACAATCATGTGCAAAAAGACGTTTACTTTGGAAAAGCACAATTCCGGATCGCTGGCCGTTTGTCCACGTTCAGGTAAAACTACATTTCCTGGAGCGCGTCTCAACGGGTGTGTTTAACATGATATACTGCTGCTGTATAAAAAAAAAAAAAAATATATTATATATCGGCAGTAAGATAAGTAATAAAATTTGGTGTCATTCATTTGGGGGTCACTGCCATGGCGGTTGGTCGTAGAATTTTTAGAAAAAGTACGATCGAACGCAACAGTCGCTGTCGCTGCGACGTCTCAACTCGTGGTTGCTGAAGCTTTCGTTGTCTGTAACAAGGAGCGACCTGCAGCAAAACAAGCGTCAGCCGTATTGACCTTCGCCACTGTGCCACCGCCACGATCGCGTCAGGCAAGATCATGACACTTTTATGATGTCATCAGGCAGAACTCTAGGTACCGTAAATCAGGGCAGCATGCATGCAAGTTGGGAACGCGTCTCGGACACCATTAAGACCTGCTCAAACATACAGCAGAGCTTGATAAGATAGCGCTATAGACATACCGCTTACTTTGCACGATATTGCAGCTTCATCAGCGCTCCACTACATTAGACCCGGCCCTTTCCCGTTCACAGACACAACCCAGCGCTAACTTAGCGCTGAGCCTAGGATGAGAGTAGCGCTATAATGTAGCGCTGCTTTGAATGCAGTAGTCCAAACAGGACACAACAGATGGCGTGCACATCATTTCCTGCACCGGAAGTGGATGTTTTCCTCCGTTCCCAATCCGCATCAAAACGATTATTATTATGTTTATTTTTTTCCGGAAGGAGAGCTAACATTTTACTTCCGTCCTTCGACAGAGGCGTGGTGCGTGCTCATCATGTGGGGTCTGGACAGCCACTTCCACGCTCTGCATAGCTGTCGTCAAGGTCTCCGCTGTTCTTGTCAATTCCCAACCTCGTGAAGACAAGAGAGGGGGGGAAACGATAGCAAGTAGGCGAGGAGGAAAGCCGTGATCTTTGCGTGGTACATGTCATTAGTGAAAGCAGACGCGCGCGCCGCTAGTTTTTTGTGCTTTATTTTTTTAGAAACGTGACGGCTTTAAAAGTTATGCACGTCATTTGTTGCGCCCTGATTGAAAACTACAAAAGCACCATCGCAGCGTTTTGATGCATGTGTGAACTGGCCTTTACCATAACCCACTCGAAGGAGAGAACACCGAAGACCATGCGATCCTTAAAGTGTCTGCTCTTAGCGCTAAACTTTAACCCACTCCGACAAAACAAAATGTAGACTCACATGTACCGCGAAGCCGTATTCTTCGACAATGGTGCACCCAAACCTATGGAAGTTGCTGTTGATAAAAGAGCACGCGTTACCGTGCTCGTCCACCGTGGTGAGGAAGGTGGTGTGGGACTGAGGAGGAACCTGGATATCTGCAGCCACCACTTTGTTTATAGCCCTGCAAAATAAAAGGCGACGCAGAGCGAGCGTTGGTAATACCTATTAAGCTCCGTATATTATATCTCTATCTAGATTTTCTAGGTGCCATACCAATGGTCGCTCTCTACAAACTACAAATAACAAACAACTGCTCGTATATTCCGTTCAACTTTACCGCAGCCGACGAGGATTTGATGGAGTCAATCATGCTACTCCAAACTTGCCTCATCACGATGCTCATAAACTTTGTGCGTTCGCAATCACCGACTAAGCCAATCACACACACTGTATTTGCCACCATCCTACGGCTTTTTTTCTGCGGGTGATACAGCAAGCGTCGTGACGATACACTTTTTGCTGCAGCTCGATTGGCTCCGTTCGGATCGAAGGAACGGCTGCGGTCGGACTTAAAGTGAAATGCTGTATATTTTTGGCATATAAAGATTAGAAATAACAAACTACTTGTGATACCAAGTATGAAGGACACTATACGAAGGGCAAGTCGTCTGATTCTTGCGCAAGAAGTTGCGGTGACGTCAGAACGACGCCGAGCGCTGATTGGCTTTGATTGAAAGGATAGTGGCTAGACTTCAATGCCGGATGCCTTGAGGACCACCCGCTAATTTTTTTTCAATCAGCCAATAAGAGCTCGGCGCCCCCCCCCCCCCCCCCCCCCCCCGTGCAAGAAGCAGACGAACTTGCTCTCTGCATAGTCAGTGACCGGTGAAGAACGCAAGGCGTGGCTTATTATCTTCTCGTCTTGTGATTGGTTCCTTGGCGTTCTTATGGTTTGATGCGACAATCTGATTGGCTGCGCACCGGTAATAATGTGCTCAGGTATCGTTTCGGCCTGCTTTGCTTGAGCAGTCGGTGACTATGTTGAACGACGGCAAATTAGTCCTATTTCTCAGCGCTAAGTCTACCCAAAGCTTCGTTGATCACACAATTCCCATTAATCGACGCGGCCTAGAACCTCAATATTCAGTAAACGAATGCATTCTCTTAGCTCTAATGTAACCACCCCCCCCCCCAAAAAAAAAAAAAAAAAAATTAAAAATAATTGAAATAATTTAGGGTTTTTAATTTTAAAAATAAACTACGCTACGTTTCGGCCCAAATGTAGCTCTACCGGTTCGAAGCCGATGTTAAAGTTGTGCAACGTACCGTAATCAGATTCAAACGTTAAGAGCATTATTCCTGAATTTTAAATGACAAAATAAGTGGCGACAAAGCCCACGAGCACGTGGGGCTGAATGGCGAAAGCTATTCATAACGGGCCCCATTTGGCCATTCAGAGTTTCTAAGAAAACCACCTAACTTTAGGTTAAGATAACGCTTATTCGTGACACTTTAAAATATAAACCGGACCGATAGAGCCGCATTTTGGTGGGGACTGATCATTCAGCGACGCGTGCTTTACTTTTAAAGTAAAATAAAAATACTCTGAATATTTTATATTTTTCGGGGGTGCGGGGGGGGGGGGGGGGGGGGGGGAGGGGGCACACGTTTTGCATTGCACTATGGTGTTAGAAGCAGTTTGCCGTCGTCTTTAATTGTCCCGCTTTATCTCTCACAGAGGCAACATTGTCACGATGCTGCTGCTGCATCTGAGAGTGCTCACCAAGGTCGCTAAGATCGGTAGTAATGCTTGGAGTTAGGCAGCCTAATAGAGTATAAAACATGGCTAAAGCCGCGTTTTCCCAAACCTTGTCGCTCATCGTACATTACTACGACGGGAATGCTCACAGCACTTTTCAATAAATCTCTAGTTGAGAGACAAGTTAGTCTCGAAAGGTGTGTTCATGCCTCTTAACAAATTAAAGCAAAAACAGAATCACAGAAAGACAATGCGAGACAATACAGGGTATCATAAAATATTTATGGGGTATTTTTCACCGCATAAATAAACTGCGTATAGCTTAAAGCTCTTCCTCCGCCCAAATGTACCGCTAGCGGTCCGAGCCAGATACCAAAGTTTCAGAACCAACCTTTATGTTCTTCAAATGTTATAAGCGCCTTTCTAAAATTTTCAATCAGAAAATGGCGGCCGATGGCGTTCCCGAATACCTGGTGCTCTATTGCGCCAGTTACCGGAAAGGGGCAAAAAATGGAACCATTTTCTCTTCAAAATGTTCTGAATATGAACATAACTTTTGATTAAGGTAACGGTTCATTTAAAGCTTTGGTAGCTAGTTCGGTCTGCTAGTGCTACATTTCTTCGACAATGAGCGCTGTGCGATAAATACCTTAATTTTGAAATACAGAAAACTGTATGTTTTTCTTTTTTTATTACATGGTGTTTATTTTTGCATCCGTCTTCTTTTATTACCCCACTTTTGCCTCAATAGCGCTTGGCGATCATCTACTAATTTCTTTTTTTGCATTTTTCGGCACTGAACTATTGTATAAAAAAAAAGCATTATTATAGAGGACACCTTCTGTGGCCTTGTGATCCACAGGGTCAGGGATCGATCGAGAAAATAAAAACTGCTTCTGCGGCCAGCATAAATAAACTCTGCACCGTAAGAAGCTGAAACTACGTGAGAATCTGATACTAGCGGTGGTGATAAAATGGGAAAGTTTGATTGAGTACATGACGTTACTTCAATCAAAAGATAAGAAAATACATCACTATAAGCCGACGTCCACTTCAGCGTAAGATTCATTGAACCTAAATGTAAGATTGTGGGAGCCTGTAGCATTTATTTCACTGGAAAATCAATATTTTTATTTCTTTGCTGAAAATTTTCTTGCTCAAATAATTGCCTCAGGACATCACGATTTCATGTTTACGTTTGATGAATATTAGGCTTAGGTAAACGTCGGCTCATAGAATAGTTTCTTTTTTTTTTTCGGTATGTGTTGATCCAGGTAACGTCATGTACTCGCACTTACACGTTTATCCCCGCTGCTAGCGTCCCTTTCTCACGCAGATTCAGCGTTCTGGTGTGCTTAGATTATTTAAGCGGGCCAAAAAACGGGTTTGATTTTCTCTATTGATCCTTGTGGAAGATAATACCCAGAGACACATTCCCTGTGGAACCGTGCACCTAGGCGATAAGGTTTGCGGTTACCGCGTTTTGTCAATGAGAGCACGCCGGTCCTCGGCGTGCCATTTGCAGGTCATGCGATCCAACGACGTCCGGCTGTTATGATCTGGGCTGGACACACAGCTTAGCCCGTCGGCGATAGCGAGCCTCAGTGCTTCGATCAATAGGTGAAAATATTCGGCAGAGGTTTTGTCGTAGCCTGAAATGTATGAAAAGGTCGAGTAATAAATCGGCATGTGTTCATCGGTGTGCGTGAAACGTTTTTAACGTCTAGTCGGATAAAGAAATTAATGACCTATATGTATGTCCGAACGCGCTTTACGGAGCTATTGGGGAGGAAATACAACCGTTGCGCCCCTCGCGGCTAAATTGAGACTTACACATATAATTAAATATTCAACCTAAAACTTCGTTTAGTAAAATATAAAAATATAATTTAAATTAAAAACATGATGAGCATTATAAGAACCACAAATTATTCAAATTTTAGACAGATGCACAAACAGTCAAGATGTTCTAAACCATTACTCCCGTGTTATATATATATTAGAGCAACAGCTGTTAGTAGGAACCTTACAGGGAAATAGCACTGTCGTACTTCGCGAAAACTCCTGTGACGTTATCATTAGACCTATTGCTAAATAACCGTAAGCACTGAAGAGAGGAATGAGAATGGAGGTCTACGCGCCTCAAGCGCTGGCCTTTCCTGGATAAAAGTTTCCAAAGTATAAGTAACCAAGATAAAGCGTCAACAAACGTGCGCGCAAGATGATATTTCTTTTAGGCTTTTGCTTTAGATCAGTGAGTGCTGCAGACGCCAGCACGTACAGCACGTAGACCTGCATTCCCAGCATTCTCCATGATGCTTGGGTAATTAAGCAAGAGGTACATTACATCATTGCTCCGAGCAGCCGCTGCCGCCACCGTTGAGTTTATAAGAAAAGCTTCTAGCGCGTGCAGCCGCGCCTTACAAGAAGCGCGACGCCAGCACACGGCAAGACTAAGACCAAACGAACGCGTCTGCCGGTTTGAGGCAGCTCTTGTCGACCACCAGCGTGTTTCCCGCTTGGGTCGGGTCGGAGATCTACTAAAGATGGCGTCATGCACAAGTTTTGTCTGGTAGGTGATATTGGCTGAGAATGCTTGACGTAGACGTGGTACGAACGAGGCACGGGTGCGGAATCCAGAAGAAGCGAAAAATGGCACAAAAAGCCTTGGGATCGAGCTCAGCTGAGGTGGCGCAGAAACGACAGCGGCGCCACAATAAAAGCAAGTTGCGCAAGCACCGAGCTGCTGTCCCTGTGACACACGTTACGGGCCACCGTAAATGCACTCGAAGTTTTCTAGGTTTGCTTGTCAGCTTGGTTATCAGCGGACTGGTGGTTAGTTAGTGCTTCGCGTTCAACATTTTTAGGCAAGAAATATTTTCTATATTTTCAATGTTTTCAGCACCTAGATGCATTTTATTAAGCTAAAGCAGGTCAATTTCAACGATAACGATGTTCGTATGTCATTACGGATGTGTGACTATATGTCCTCGGCATACCGCGTTTTTCTAGACATTTTTGATTATAAATGAAGTACAGTACAGGCGATAGATTATTCCCTTAGCTTTTCTCAGTTTAGAGCCACGCAACTCTGAATACTCTGGAGTAGTCGAAGCCAGGGGGAAAACTTATGGGGCTTCAGCCCCCCCCCCCCCTCCCCGAAATCCAGCCGACCCTATCATATACGGGATCCGGCCAACTCGTCGACGGCCAACTCGTCGACGGCCAACTCGTCGACGGCCAACTCGTCGATGGCCAACGTTTCGACGGCCAATTCGTCGAATAGGCCAATTCGTAATAGGGCGATTCGTCGAAGGGAAAATTGTCGAAAGGAGCAATCTATCCAAAGGTAAATCGTCGAATGGGTTGAATGACGGTCCGAGGTAAAATTTCGTGATTCCTTGTTATCTTTTGACTTAAATTTGTATTTCTGTTTGGACTAGAGCAAGCGCCATTCTTAGGTTACAAGATTGAAAAAGAAAAATCACAAGAAGGCGAATACACTATAGTACCTTGAGACAAGCTGAGAGATGTTCATTTCGGGATCGTCCCTTTGTTTGTTTTTTTATTACGTTTTGTAATGAGCCGCCGCAGACTGTCGCCGCCAAGCGGAGTGAACAGGTGGGCCGGGTAGGTTTACGCGCGCCCCAGTGATACACGCGCGACGTAGTGATCGTTCCCCACTGCACCATGAAAGCGGCGAAAGCTGCAAGTTGTTATCTTTAAAAAGAAAGAGCACAATGGAGGTCTCCTACCGTGCGGCGATATTACGCATTACTATAGGGCAGGACTTGATTTAAAATTTCAAGACAAAAATTATATATTATGACTTTGAAACAGTGAACCAGATGGCCTCTTCGACGAGTTTTCCTTCGAAGAGTTGCCCTTTGGCGAATCGCCCTATTCGACGAATAGGTCGCCGACGAGTTGGCCGTCGACGAGTTGGAATTCAACGTTCAACGAGTTGGCCTAGACCCATGATATACATATGCCTTTTGAACCCCCCCTCCCCCTCTCCGCACCCCAAGCCATGGACATCCAAGTCACCTCAGCCCCCCCCCCCCCCCCCCCCCCGCCCCCCCCTCCGAAAAAAATTCCTGGCTAAGCTACTGGTCGAAGCTGATACGACTTTTTCTGTTTTCTAACTTTATGTGCTTAAGGGAGTATATAAACTCCTGCGTTCAGTCGAAGTTGAACACAAAAACGTAAGAACTTGCTTTTTAAATTATAGCCTTCGAGGATGTTGAGTGCTTCCAGAAGTATAGCCCCTTGGCTGGGAGGTCCCATTGTGTGGACTCTGACTCCCTGGTAGGTTGTGGAAACCGTAGGAACGACAGGGTCCTCCGAAGATTGGAAATGGTTCTTCAGGTCTTCAAGACTAAGGACTCCCCCCACGGCAGAGACGGCATCAACCACGGCCTGAGCAACGGGACCCTCGTAAAAGGCGGCTGGACCTTCCTGTGCCAACACCTGGTCGATACACAAACCAATCACCTATTCAATATCTTTATTGAACGTTATATTGGGATATTTTCCTATCAATTCAGGCACGACTTTCGGATTCAATTTTTTTTTTTTTTTTTTTAGTTTTGACGCAACAAAGATATATTCTGCGAGCATTCGTGAAATGAAAAGGAGCGCGAATGACAAGTTCGGCGGATTTTTCCTTTCCAAGTTATAGACCATTAAAGTAGCCAAGACGAAACAGATGTTTCTCCCACCTGTCGGGGATTGCATGTTTAACCACTCCCTATTTTTTCTCTTTTCAAAATAGAGCCCTAAGCTCTTTTGTTTTGAATTCTGGAATAAATTTAATTTTCCTTAGAGTCTACAGAAAAATGTGTATTTTGAAATAATTATAAAAAAACAAAATATGTTCCTTTGATGATTTTTGGCTCAGTTTAGCAAATTGTTACGTGTGACGTATTTTTCATATTTTAATGATATTTACATCACAAAAAGCTCGAATCTAGTTCCCTCTAATGAATAAAAATCAGATATATCTTTCAAATAAAATTCGTTACCTTCGTTTCAATGAACGAATGTTTCGAAAATCTAGGAAATTCGAAAACAATTTTCTCGAAAACTTTAATTTATTTGCTTTCTTTTTTATTACTAGCCAGGTGTAAGAGTCCCTTATTAAAATATAAATATAATATATAGTATTTCAAGATTGCCGCATTTAAAGGAGAAATCTTGTCAGACGTCCGCTCTACAACGGCAACTTTGTTGCGGAGCAAAATGCTTTTTGCTCTGCATTACGCACAATTTTTCTTTTGTTTTAAGCTTCCATACTAATTAAAGTATTAATATTAGGTAATAAACTATACCACGCAATAATGCTGATGAGAGTAGCACATATGCGAGGAGACATGCAGTCCCAACTTGCAACAGATAATATTCTGGATTTAATTGCAGTCATACAAACAAGTTATTATATTTCTGTTTGTGTTTTCTGATAAGCCACAATCATACCTTGGTACCAACCCAACACAAAGCAAATTAAATATAATATTTCTGAGAAAATTTGTATCAAATTTTTCGGATTGTTTCAAAAATGCTTCATTCAATTTATTTAAAGAAATATATTGAATTTATATTCAATAAATATAACTAGGTTTGAGTTCTCCGACGATGTCAATGTCATTATAATTTTTTACGTAGGTTACACTGAAAGCATTGTCAAGCTTTACAAAAAACCGTGAAATGGACACAGCCCACAATATATATAGATATATATATATCAGGGTTCTCCCCAGGAACTTCTGAGAGGTGGACATTACCGGGGGGCGGGGGGGGGGGTTCGTTTTTTTTTGTTAGGTTTTTGGTTCGTCGCGTCTGGTTGCCCCCCCCCCCCCCGCTCCGGACACTGCCGGCGGCGTGCCGCTCAGATAGAGAAAAAAAAACAAGAAAAAAAAAACACGCCGAGCGCCCGCGCTCTTTGTTTGAAGCAGTGCGACAGTGGTGGCAGTCAGCGATGCAATAGCGAACGATAACGTGGCGGTGCGCGGACCTGCTGAGTACGACGGCGACGGTTTGCAGCCATGTGCGCAGGCAAAATCGCATCGTCATCCCGCGACATAAAAAACCAAATCGAGTGGTGGGCGGCTACCAGTTCGAACGGTGGGCGGCCACTCGGAGTGGTGGGCGGCGAAGCCACTGCCGCCTACCGTGGGGAGAACCCTGATATATATACGCGTATATTAATCACGTAGACTTCTTTTACAGCGGAGCTGTCAATGGCTAGTTTCCCTAGTTTCGTGTCCGCGGACAAATAATCACGACACAACCCTCTGGACAGCTACCGCCATCTAAAAACGACGGCTGCAACCAGACAACGGGCTTGCGGTTGTCTGGTGGCGGCACATAGATGGCGGCACACAGTACAGCTCCGCTGCTCTTCCTTCTTCACCAGAATGGAAAGGCTGAAAGTTCTTTTTTAATTTCATGCAATTCATTAAGCATAATAATTTTATTCTGAGCGCGCCATA
>JABSTQ010000267.1:0-49085 GCA_013358835.2 Ixodes persulcatus
TACGACTAAAGCCATACCACGCTCCACAAAACGGCGAGACGCCGTTTCCCCCGGCGGGCGAGTAATGATGTGAAGAGGAAAAAGGCAGCTCGAGATGGGGAACCAAGGAAGACGAAGACGCCAGAGCAGCTCGCTTGGTTTTCTACAAGAACCCTTATTCTTCCGGTGTCTCCTTCAATGTAAATTAAATCATCTCATAATCACCGTAACAATATATATATCAATTTTAAAATATGATGCTGATTGAACCGTACTTAGTCAAATAAAACAATGTCTTACAAAACACGATTAAGCCAGAAAAAAAAAAAAAACAAACGACGGAGGTAGGGTTTAAACTGTGGGCCTCCACGCCACACCACCTTGCCTTTCTGGCGTTTTCTATCTGTCTTATTACTGCACAATAAACGAAATGTATCCAATCAGAGGTTTTCTGGAAGCACACGTGTCCGCGTGGAACGGGTACGACGCTTTCTGGCATGTGGTTCATGCTCGTTATGCTCCAGAAATACTTAGACAGTTTTTCTCCTCACGTGTACATCTAGTATTCTTGTTTGGGAGCTTTCAGAAACACGGTATCATCACCATCCGCGAGAAGCAAGAGCCACGTTTTTTTAATATATCACGGGCATTTTTCATTATCGTACGCCGGTTTCCGAAGAGGAGATAGCCGAAAATATGGTGATGACTGAACGGCACTTGATCAAATAAATGAATGTCTTACGAAACCCCCGAAAGCCAAAATAAACGGCAGAGCCAGGACTTGAACGTTGGGAACTCCCAATGTCCGGTGGGGTGTGCTAACCATTACACCAGTGTTGCCGAGTTGCCACTGCGAAGTTGGAATGAATCCGGAATTATTCCGCATTTTCGCGACCCCAGAATAGAATGGGAATGGAATGGCGGCGGCGTTGAGGGGAATGGAATGGGAATGGAATTAGATGCGTTTTGCCCGGAATGAAATGGGAAAATGGGAATGGAATGGGCCCGGGTTCTTTTCTTTATATATTTTTTTAGGGTTTAACGTCAGCTAAACCAAGCCAGTCAGCGAGTCACTTGCTCAAGAATACAACGAGCGGGAAACGGCTAGCCCTCGTGGAGCCCTAACAGACTTATACGTAAAAAAAATGCAATACAAAAACAAGCGTCAAAGCAAAGTGCAGAGGGGGAGGGTGGTGGGAGGCAGTGGCATCTTTCACGGACGCGCAGGCGACGGGCTTCTTTGGCGTTACATGAGAGCGAAACAAGAAACCAAGCACCAAGCAAAAGAAACGAAGGGGGTGGCAAATAAAGAAACCGCCATGCACGGCTCCTCATCGTCCTTCGTGTCTTGCTTCTTTTTCCTTGTCCTCCTTTTTCCGGCGGCATGGAGAATGCACTCGCGCACAGACTGAGATCTGGGAGCGGAAGAGACTCATAACTCGCAGAGCTCTGATAACTCGTTGACTCGCGCGCCGCCGAAAGATGAGTTTTCTTATCGTTCGAGGAGCGTTGTTTAGCAGGCGGCCAGCCCTGCTGCCTTCCACGTTCCCTCTCGCGCATTCCTTTGAAGTGCAAGATGTGGCTTGCTTCGGCATTAAAACAAAGCGAGATTCACTTCTCTCTTCTTTTCTTGCGCTTTGCTCCGATGCTTGTTTCTTTTATATTGCAATTTTACCTGTGAGTCCGTCTTTTGCGGGGTCTTTGTTCCGATGCATGTTTTCTGTGTTATATGTTTTACATTGAAATGGGTTAGGGTTACAAGCAAGGTAGCAGATTCCCGCTCATTTCCTTTTACTTTAGTCTCTGCATACTTTGTTTCACCTTGCGGTGGACCGCTGCAGACGCTACGAGTCACCCCAGACACTCCAGCAGCGAGCGGAATTACACGCACGGCGCGTTGCTGCGTCACGCGAAACTCACAAGGCAGTGGATTGGTTTTGATGGCTCTCGTGCTGTCTGTCGCGGTCCATCGTATGGTGAAGTAGACTATCGTCACCGCTCTTGTCGCGTGACCGAACTGACTATACCTGCAGAAAGACAGTCCCGCTCCAGACGAGGCGCGACCGTTGCTGTGAGGGCCACTGAGAAGAAGAGCTGGGTGCTAGCTGCTTCTGAGGCCGCCGTTTTTGCACTATTTCAAATATTTCACAAGCTCTAATTGAGCGCTCAAAAAAGAAAAAAGACACAAAACATTGAAACTGCCTTTGCGCGCCCACTTTGAGCTATGTTCAATTGGAATTCTAATTTTGCAGGACTTACCAAATGTTAATCATGATGTAGAAAACCCGAGACTGTGGTAAAAGCAGGGAAACTTGGTCGAAGAAGAAAGGCAGGGGAAAAGAACTTATTTATCCACAACCTAACCACCGACCACCGACGTCACAAGGTCAACCTTTGTTATCTATACAATCCTACCCACACTGGTCTTCACCTTAACCGTAAACGGTGACCTCAATCCCAAACTGAAAGCTTAGGACCTTGAACAAAACAAACACAACAAAACAAACACACGGACCCATTTCCTTTCCAGCCGGAGTCTGGAAAGGCTGTGCTTTATCTAAACGAGAACTGGTATGACATCCAACTGAACCCCTGCCCGCAAAATGACTCATTGCACGTTCACTTACAACTGTTAAAAACAAACAAAAAACAGTACATTTTGTGAAACTTCTCTAATAGTTGTAAGTGAACGAATAGTTGTAAGTGAACGTGCAATGAGTCATTTTGCGGGCAGGGGTTCAGTTGGATGTCATATCAGTTCTCGTTTAGATAAAACACAGCCTTTCCAGACTCCGGCTGGAAAGGAAATGAGTCCGTGTGTTTGTTTTGTTGTTTGTTTTGTTCAAGGTCCTTAGCTTTCAGTTTGGGATTGAGGTCACTGTTTACGGTTCAGGTGAAGACCAGTGTGGGTAGGATTGTATAGATAACAAAGGTTGTCCTCGTGACATCGGTGGTCGGTGGTTAGGTTGAAGATATATAAGACACCGAGGAAATAAACGCAGTTGCTGAGTTTGAGACGCTCTTTTCCCCTGTCTTTCTTCTTCGACCAAGTGTCCCTGCTTTTACCACAGTCTCGGGTTTTCTACATCATGATCAACATCCACCAGCTCGCCTGCGCACTCACTGTTTTTCATTTACCAAATGTGTTGGTCCTTTCGGTATCACCTGGTACATACAACCTCATTCGTGTTAGAGCCAGGCACTTCCGTCACCGCGAAACGCCGGCAACTAAGAGCTCGCGGAGCGCATCTTGAATGACCTCGCAAGTAACTACCTCGGATGCGCACGCAGAAAATTGTATTGGCTCATGTCCGAATAATGAGTAAGATCAACAAATGACAGGTGATAAACCGATAACGTCCGTATAATAAACGAACCACAATGAACAAACGCATATTTGAGCCCAGCAGACGTTCTATTGATTGTCCGGAAAACACATAAAGAATGAAATTGAATATGATAAGAAATATCGAGATTCGTAGAGTAAGCGTGAAGTTATGCGTTTTAAAGCAGGTTTCGTGACATGGTCTATATGGTCCCTCGTGCTACCGCGTAAAGTTTGCATTTTGTCAGAGGATGTGTTCTTGCCGCTGGGCATGGAATCGCTTCCAGCAGCGTACTAGCCGTGTTGCTGTGCAGGTATTTGAAGAATATAGTAGTATACCTTATATCTGCGCCACGCACAAACTGGGTATTTTATGGTCTTATCAAACAGGCTAGACGCGTATGACCCAACAGTCAACTGCAAAAAGTTTGAAAAAAAAAAAGGAAAATGAGTGGATCTAAGTTTTGCTGTTTGTTGCGAGCCACGTGGTCGCGAGACCAATGTCTTAAACAAGCATCGACATATCAAGGGGCTTTCTCGGTATTTGCAGTACAATGTAAACAAACACTTTCTGCCACCAGCTATCATTTTAGTAAGATCAGTGCTTTTTTGAGGCATTTAGCTTTTTTTTTTGCAATTGTCTATGCCTTTGATAATGTCAGCTTTATGCTGCTTATGCCGGTAACACAATATAGCTGTCAAGTGCCAATTTTTACGTTTAGGAATTAGAAAAATGGAATGGAACGATTTAGCCATTCCAATTCGGGGAATTTGCCCAGTGTCCCCATTCCTTGCAGTTGAAAGGAATTGAATTATCGAAATCTCTAATTCCCCGGAATGGAATCGGAATGGAATGAGGGTGCCCTTTTCACAGAACTGCACTACACCACTCCACCTTGACTTTCTGGCGTTTCCTGTCTGTCTTATTAATGCCCAATAAACGAAATGTATCCAATTAGAGGTGTTCTGGAAGCACCTCTGATGAAAAGCCCCTGATATATTTAAAAACGTGACTCTTGATTCTCGCAGATCATGATGATACCGTGTTTCTAAAGCCCACAAACAAGAATACTAGATGTACTGTACACGTGACGAGACAAACAGTGTAATTATTTCTGGAGCTCAACGAGCATGAACCACATGCCAGAACGCGTTGTACCGCGTTTCACGTGGCGACGTGTGCTTCCAGAAAACCTCTAATTGGATACCTATCGTTTACTGTGCATTAATAAGACACATAGGGAACGCCAGAAAGCCAAGGTGCAATAGTGTAGTGGTTAGCATTCTGCTTCTTGCGCTCGCACCGCACAGACGTAGTATGGCTGGCTTCGATGAAGCAGTGATAACAATCAATTCTGGCCGTGGCTTATCTTTTTTTTTTTTTCTCGACGGATGACTACCGTGTAGTTTTTCCTGCCCTGCCATTGGGAATCTTCGCTGCTAACACAGTCTTCCTTCACTTCGACGTGACCGGTCGTCCTTTCCGGGTGGAACATTTCAGGGCCGAACTCAAACGCTTGGGCGTCATGAAGGAGACCGCAGCGATAGGCGCCTACGAGATGAATCATCTGTAGATGCTGTCACTTCACTCGGCGGCGGCCAAGAAGAGGCTGATCGAAGCGCGAGAGCTTATGGTGAAAGACAAAAGATGCCTTGTGATCGACCCGGACATTGACCGAAGTCCATCTGAAAGTGCACTGGGTGCCTTTCCCAGTCCTTGACGACGCCCTGCGCAGGGTCTTCGAACAATACGGGAAAGTGCAGGAAATAACCCGAGACACGTGGATGGCAGATGACTTTCAAGGAATACAGTCAACTACCAGGATGGTTCGCCTCGACCTGAAACAGGGTGTCACCATCGACAGCCTTCCACACCAGCTCAAGGTATGCGGCGGTAACGTCTTGATCGTGGCTCCCGGGTGTGCACCGCTGTGCTTCCGGTGCAAGGAAATTGGTCCCATCCGGAAGGATTGCAGAACACCCCGGTGTCAGCTGTGCCGCAGATTTGGACATGTGACCGAAGACTGCGTCCGCACGTATGCCACCGTCACGGATGTTACCTGTTCGAGACGAACCGCATGACTTCGAGGTGGATGAAGACGAGGCAGAGGCCACCTCACGTAGCGAAGGGCGCGAAGAACTGCAAGCTCCAACTGGCGACGTCCAGGAGAGCTTAGAAGCCCACCCTGCTACCGAGCCGGCTTACGCGTCTCGCCTCCGATGAAGTGAAACATTCGGGCCAGATTGGGGGACGCTGCCCCCGCTCTGCCTCTCATCTTCTTAGGAGGACAGATCAAACAAGACGACATCTCGGAGATATCCTGGCCAGAAGATTGCTTGTGCAGCCTGGGCGTGGTCTCGGAGGTCTTCAATGGAAGACGCTTGAATTCAAGACACTGTCAGCGGGAAGAGGACGGCTTAACCTCTTGCCATTGTCCGTCGCGGCGCCAGCGCGACGCCGGTTCGTGTCGCCAGTCCTCAGCGGCTCAGACAGCCGATCGCCGACTGTCAGTGGGATGACACACCCACCAGGGAGTAAGAGGGGGGCGAGATGATGGAACGTGGCCTCGAGAAAGGCCTATAACAAAATGCCCTATATATAGATCGGTATACTTGCGAACATGTAACGACCTACAGATAGCAGGTGCGGTAGTTCCAGGATGGCGTGTGTGTTAAGGACGCATTTTTAATGCACCCGTTCGCTGACCAACGTCCGAGAACGGGCGCACGAAAAATCTGTCTCCGACTAATTGGCCATCATGGAACAACCACCCCGCCAACCGTAGCGCGTTAAAGTTGCGAATGTATTACTATTGCTATTAGTCCCGCAACACCAGCCGTACAAAGGAAAGCGCTAATACTGATATGCACTTTGCTTCTCACCACCGGTGTCGACCGCCGAATCTAGTCTGCTTTACCTTTCGCAGTTTTCATCTCCATAACTAGGTCAGAGAGCCATATCAGATACAGAATGAAAGGAATATAATCAATCAATCAGTCAATTCAGAATAGAATGAATCACACTTGAACTCAATACTCGACGGCGCACTGGACAGGATTTACCTTGAACTTGAACAGCTGATGATCGTCATACATGATCAGGAAGTGAAGTGTGGAGTTTTCCTTGCGCTTCGACATTTCCACATCTGTGTCCATCTCTGGCCCGATGTCCTTGACGCACGCCTGCAAAGTGTGAAGCCGCATCTGGAGACCCGTACACGCATGTGAAACACGTACCAAAAACACAGAAAAGAATATGAGTGTTGAGCGAATGTTGAAACTTCAACTGGTATATAATTCGCATCCATTGGGGCCGAATAGTGGCGAGAAAGTAAAAAATTGAAACGAATACGAATACCAAAATTTTAATGACAATGATTACAAGCCGAAAAACGGGCATGAGGTTCTACGGTGTTCCGCAGCAGGTTACGTAGAAATTAAATAACATCGTTTACCTTTTATAAACCTATATTTCCGCCAGTTAACTTGCCACAACGCCTATAGCAACCAACAAAAGATCAAAGACATATAAAGACAAAGAAGATGAGTTAAATAGTGGTCAGTAAAAACAAACATGCTTGGCACGTCGCCTCCTATATTTCAACCATTTCCGCTTCAGACAACCCCCTCTTCTCGCCAGCCGTTGTGAAGACTGCGGCAGTTTCAGTGAACGCCTCGTGCCGTGACCTGCACATGCGAGTGATGAAGAAAAGCGTACCACACACATGAACAACATTTTTTTAAAGTTTTCCTTCTGGATCAGGGGTAAAATGTTGTGCTCAAAGTTTTGGACTCCTGGGTTAAACACTCCCTGGGGGATGTTCCGAATTGGGTTATTTCTGCTCAATTTATTCTCTTTACACTCTTCCCGCTTTTGTGCAAGTGTTTTGTGTTACAAATAAAAAGTTACCGGAGAAGGCTGTACAACGAAATGCTTTTGCATTTAATATAGCATATTCAAAAAGACGCATTGTATGACGCGCTCTGCCCTGTAGCCCTGGCACCTCGCTCGTCGCTGCGGGGATCGATGCGTTAGCAAAAGGGCCGTTTCAGTTATCTGAGCAATTTGTATTTTTTTTTAAGGTTTATCATATTATGAACGTATGAACGCAAAATATAATTATAGAGCGCTGAGCTTGATGAGCCTGAAAGTGAAGGAATATTCTCGAATTGGAAACGGCGACGTGCATGGGTTACTGTATTTCAGGAGTCTTTCAGCCAACGATGTTAGAATTTCGTGAAGGTAACCGGCACTGTTAAGTCTGCCTCATGGCCAACTTTCTGCGACATCACGATCTTGCTCTAATGTTTCACGCCACGTGTCGTATCAATATTGCGCGACACTTGAAGGCGCGAGTTTCCTCCAATGTGAAGCTTATCTTGAGTGCTTCGTTTCGAGTGCGCCCATTTTTTTTTTTTATTTTACTTCGTCTTGCACGTCTCACATAAAGATGCGGCTTCACGCATCGCAATTATATACGCGTATGAAATGAGCTTTCGCAAATCGTAAACAGCGCTTTGGTTCTTTGGAAAGTGAAGCAGGTCAAGGAAAATGCAGGTAGGACGTTTTTTCGTTAGGTATCAAGTGATATATGCAGAGATAAAAATATAACTTTATACATACTTTGTCCACGATTAAGATAACAGGGTGCTAGAAGTGAACGTTAAAATACGCTAAAAGCCCTTTTAACATGTTTTTGTTTTAGGAACGTCTTCATGTTAGGCTTAAGAGTTCTGCATACTCCGATGTCTAGTAGAGTCGCACGGCCTCGCGTAGCTAACGCAGCAACTGATTGGCCTCAGATATCAGGTTCCTGGTCCGGGCCTTAGAAGCCCCACGTTGTGCGCTACTCATCGTTCGCAGCGAACGTAGCGTACTCCAACATTGTGTAGAATACTTGAAGTCGGACTATAACTGAGTCAATAAAAACCCGATATCGCTCCACCTCACTAAATGAAGACCTGTAAAGCAGGAGCGTTAATCTGGAAGTAAAAGTCATAATTGATTTTAAAATAGGCTGCCAAGAGAACGAAGACAAACCTGAAAAATTGAAATAACGACACGAACACAAGAAGCGCAAACTAGCAACTGTTTATTTCCTTCTATCTCACAGGAAAGGAGAACTCCTGAAAATATCAAACGTAAAAACAAGGAGGGAAAAAATAACCGGATAAAAAACAAAAAAAACATAAACTTATACATAGATGAGCGGTTATTAACATGACTACGCTTGATTCCTCGCTGCGATAGAGCGATCAACACAGGCCTAAATGCCCGTCATAATGCGGCAAAGTGTAGAGCAGTTTAAGTTTTTTTGTAAAAGATATTGACAGCTCACTTACACACCTTCCCTTCCTGAGACCATGAAATAAGCTTCCATTTTATCGCCCTTCTGTTTTTCCTCCGATTTGGCAAGACTGGAGCCGTTTTGAACTGTGCAGAAGAATCTGGAGTTGGGCAAGTTTGTACATCTTAGATTCGAAAAGCGCCAGAAAACAAGGAGAACAGAAGGAATAGACGCAACTGTGCGCTTTCAACTGAATTTTTATTCGGAAAAACAAACATATATATACACACCCAAGCAATCATTTGCTTGTAATCAAACTTCTCGTAAGATGAATTCAAATTCCTTATCTGATAAGAGGACTGAGGAAGTGTTGATACATGCATCGCCCTTCACCCTGATTCTAAAAGCCTCGAAGATTTCTCTTTCTGTTCTTGTTCTATATCGTCCCAAAATCTGCGTTTCATCGAGTGCAGGAGAACATGGGCACCGATCACAATGAACGGCCAAGTTTCCCGAGGGTGACCGCCTAACAGAAAGGTCATGCTCCCTGGCCCTCTCGTTGACGCACCTCCCCGTCTGCCCTATATAGGTTTTCCCGCATGACGTTGGTATCTCGTAAACCACCGCTGTTTCGCATTCTACATATTTGTTGACATGCTTTTTTGTGCACGCCTCCGCCTTGCGTGACTTATTATTCACCCTGGGACATAACCTGGATAACTTTGACGGTGCTGTAAACACTACAGGAACGCCGAAACGCCCGGCTATCTTTTTTAGATTGTGGGACAATCTGTGAATGTACGGCAAAACCGCCACTTTCTGTTTTTTCTGCGTGATGCCTTCCGATTCACTTTCTCTTTTTTCAACTTTGACACGAGGCTTTCGGCGATTTCCACAAGATGTCCTTCTGAATACCCCGCGTTGTTTAGGCGGCAGACTTGGGTGAGGAAGCTTGAACCAACAACGTGTTCACATGATTTTTCTAGCGCTGCGAGCATCAATGAAGTTGCCACTCCTCTCTTTACCAGCTTCGAGTGTGCAGAATCGAAAGGAAGCACACCTCTTTTTGATCTTGGCTCATATTTCCAGCAGACATGATTTTCATCAAACTTCAAATTTAAATCCAAAAACTGGAGGTGCCCATTTCTCATTTCTTCATGCGTGAAAGTCAACCCATTGGCATTGTTCGAGAACACTTCTAACACGCGTTTTATGGACCCTTCATTTGCACTCATGGGCCGATTCACTAAAACCAAGAAATCGTCCACATACCTGAAGATTCTAAAGCCCCCTGTTTCTACTAGCTCCCTGCTGATCCCTCTGTCACATTCCGCAAAAATATGTCACACAAGACCGGGGCAACCCGGGACCCAATACATATCCCTCGTTTTTGTACATACAACTCGTTGTTAAACGAAACCACCGTAGACTCAAGGTACAAGGCGAGCAGTTCACAGAAAGACTCAACACTTGTTCCACATGAACTCCTAAACGCGATTTCTCCCGAACTCTCAATGCACTTTTTTACATTGGTAAATAGTAGTTCGTGCGGAATGGAGTAGAAGAGATCCTCTACGTCGATGGAAAAGGCAGAGCTGTAGCCGAACCCTCTTTCCCTCACATGTTCTATGACTTCCTGCGAACTGTGAACTGAACTGCGAACTGAACTGTGCCTTGCAATTTCACTTCGAGCGATGTGCAGCTAGGTTGTTTGGAGCCTAGTGTAGACCACACGCATACTTATGCTTCCTCAACTTGTCGCCGAGTCGTCTTCCCGTCTGCCCTATGTAGGTTTTGCCACAGGACAAAGGCATATTGTACACTACATTTTCAGCACACTCAACAAACATATTCCTGTGTCGAACCCGGCACGTAGCTTGTCCTCGATTGTCCCCATCCCGCTTGTTCACCTCCCTACAAAGTAAATTAAGCTTGAAAGTGGCTGATAACGCCACTCTAACTTCGTTTTTACTTGCTATCTTCTTCAGCCTATGCAATAATGTCGCCCACAGGGCCGAGAAAGCAACGCTCGGTCACGGACTTCCAGAAGATTCGCGTTCATTCTCGCACCAGGCGTAACATTCTCCCTGCTTTCTTGTTCTCGAAAGTGCCAGTTCATCCTCGTCCCGAGCGCGCGACGCTCGAACCTTCTTTGCCGAACTTTCGAGATAGCGACGCACTGTAGATAAGCAGCTACCCGCGACCTTGTCGAGTCAGTCTCGCTCTCACTCTCTGTTACGCCACCGAATCACCGCACGCTTTTCTGCTGCCTCGACTCTCGTTCTTTGTTTTACGTTTGGCACAAGTTCGCCTATTGCACCTTTATTTTTCAGTTCACTGTTCGTCTTCTCGCCACCTTTATTCGTGACATTTCTGGAGGAGGTGCGGGGTACCGCATGTCCGTTCAGCGCACCCCTCCGAGGGCCCGCAGCGCAAGCCCGACCTTGAGCCCACGTGGAAGACCAGTGGAGGAACCTGACATCCGAGTAAGCCGCCGTCACCAGTGAAAATCTCCAGAGTTCAAACTATGGGCCCCCTGCGTTGAAGCTTTGAACAAACTGTGGCGCCCTCGTTTTGGGTAGTACAAGCTCACCTGGTTGGGACTCCCACTATTGTGGCGTCTTCGCCGTGATTTGTTTCCCCTTCTCTATAGTGCAGAAGAACGGAAAAACACCTTTGGACGTCCAAAATCGGCTACATTCAACGCCACAAGACAATCGAAAGTTCCAAATTCATGCCACCACCGCTAGGGTGCGCGTCTCGTATCTCTAAATGGTGACGTTAGAACATCTGGCGTCCCGACGTTTTTGTTTTTTCTTCCCCTTTATGTTTCTTTGGGACGCGTGATACGGCGTTTCTTGGTTCACGCTCTTATCGTTCAAGCTTTGGCTTGTGCTTCGACGGCGTTAGCATTTTTCGTTTTTTTTTTCTATTTTCTTCTTTATCGTGTTCTGCGCCAGAGCAGGCACGCTTCTAAGTGTGTGGCAGTTTGAGTCGCTCAAGTGTGTACTACTCAAAACAAAACCTAACAAGTCATTTTTCCCAGCGCCTCCTGGGCAACGCAGGATGCCTATACTGCCGGACCCTCTACGAAAGAAATCGACGAACCCGACGATGAGCAGCCAATCGTCGCAGACTCCTGCCGCTGCTTCTCCCGTCATATACTTTCCCGTCACCCCTCGATCGCCGACGCCTTTCTATGGAGAAATGTATTAAGACGTTGAGGACTGGATACTACACTACGAGCGCGTGGCCCGCCAGAACGGATGGAACGCTGAGCAACGCCTCCAGAACCTGTACTTCTCACTGGAAGACACCGCAAGGCACTGGGTCGAGAACCATGAGGCTTCGCTCACTTCGTGGGACATCTGGGCCACCGAGTTGAAGCGGATCTTTTCAAGCGAATACCGGGGGCAAAAGGCGAAGGACCTGCTCCAGACGCGGACTCAAGCGACTAACGAAAGCGTGACCTGCTTCGTTGAACACGTACTACAACTGTGTATACGCGCCGACCCGCGTGCTACCGAGGAGAGGAGGTTGCGCTTCCTCATGAGGGGCGTCAAGAGCGACATCTAAGTGAACTTGTCCGCAGCCCCACGACGACGGTTGACGGCTTCGTGGACGAAGCAATGAATATCGACCGAGCACTGGCGGCCCGTGCGCTCCGCTACCACCGTCACGGCGACGCCGAAACCCTCGCACGGCTGCCGCACACCGAGCTCCGCACTGGAGTCGACAGCCTTTGCGACATCATCCGGGACGTCGTCGGAGAGGAGCTCCCCGCTGCCAAGCTCCCAACGTGGTTGTCAGTCGCCGATATTGTACGCGACGAGGTACAGCGGGCCTTGAAGCCTGAAAATTCCGTCGACATGCCGGCCCCCGAGGAAGAGACGCTGACCTACGCCGCTATGACCCGACGACCGCCGCCAGCAACCCGCCAGTACCAGCCACCGGTGTCCCCTCGGCGGGAAACCCCTACGCTGCATTACGCTCGGCACACTCTGGAACAACCTCCGTACGTTCGAACCGAACCCCCAGCGTCCAGGAAGACCGACGTGTGGCGAACGGCAGATCGACGCTCGCTGTGCTCTCATTGCGGGGAAGCCAACCATGTCTATCGCCGGAGACATGCGGTTTAGAGAAGCTCGTTTTAGCGAACGCCGTTTTACCGACCCCAGTTTATCGACTCCCTTTATACAGAAACTCAGTTAAGGGAAAATGGCGATGAGCCTCGTTTTAGCGACTTTGGCCGCCACGAAGCGGCGTGTGCGGATACGTCAGGTGAGTTAACATATTTATAATGAGCCACCGCAGACTGCCCCCGCGAAGCGGCGGCAGCGCAGCGGGGGGGGGGGGGGGGGGGGGGGGGGGGGGGGTGCGTGCGTGCTGGGTTAACACGCGCACCAGTGATATACGTGCGAAGAAAGAAACCCTTTTTTAAGTAGCGTCCCCTTTTCTCTAAGCTAAGGCTCTGCTTTCTCTAAACCCTGCTTCGATAGAACGTGCCCATTCCCTGAAACATGCTTCGATGAAATGGCATTCGATCAACCGTAGTAAACATGTCTATCGCCGACGCGCCTACCGACAACTCGGGCTGCGCGGGTTCCACCCGCACGACCCGCGCCCACGGCACGGTGGGCGCCCACGAGACATCGGCGAGTATCTCCGCCGTCCACCGTATCTTACACCCGCTCCACTATGAGGAGCTTGCTCGCCTTCACCTCGACGTCCTGCATCACCTGTCCATCGGTTCCTTGGAGAGAGCCTGTCTCCAGTGTTCCGCCGAAAAAACTAAGTGCGGCATTACCGGGTTGTTGCCAAGGACGAACGACGCCAATATCCTCCACAAACGTCGGAGGGCTCCCACACTAACGACGAGACGCCTCAGAACTACGTTTCCGCGACAGTGCCCAATAACCTCGACGTAACCTGTGACTACCACGACGCGAAGCCACTCGTCGACACCGGAGCACACTATTCCGTTTTAAGTGGGAAGCTCTCTCGCCGCCTTCGGAAAGTGATGACGCCTTGGGATGGCCCGAAAATACGAACCGCCGGCGGGCATCTCATCACACCAATGGGATGGTGCACTGCGCGTGGACATACACGGGGAGACCTGTCCAGTTAACTTCGTCGTCCTCAAGGACTTCTTCGAGAGATGTCATCCTGGGCATAAATTTCCTGTGTGAATAGGGTGCCGTGATCGACCTTGGAGCAAACAGATTGATGCTGCGAAAGGCCGTCCTAAATCCGGAGGGATCCAAAACTTCGCCAGCCGCCGTCCGTGTCATTGCGGACCACGTGAACCTGCTGCCGCGGTCGAGTGTTCTTGTGCACGTCATGACCGATGCAGTCGCCCGCGGGAAAGCTCTTCAAGAAGGCGACGTCCAACTGTTCCTCGATAGAGGAATAGGCATCGCAAGGGGCGTAACAGAGCTGCAGGATGGGCGCACTGTGGTCCTTGTGACAAACTTCCGACAGCAGGCTCAGCACCTCACGAAAGGTGCAACTGTAGGACACGTCGAAGAAGTCCGGGCCGACGCCGAAATCGCCACGATCTCCGACGAGCCCTCGACATGTCAGCCGTGCAGTACACCGCCGCCGCAGCTTGACGTTAACCACAAGCTTAATGCCACGGAACGACGACAGCTCGGAGACCTCCTCGCCGAATTCAGCAACTGCTTTGCAACGACGTCGAAAGTGCGCCAGACAACTGTTGCGAAACATCTCACCATTACCAACGAGGATGCACTCCCTGTGCATCGGCCGCCGTACCGGGTCTCCCCAAAGGAGCGAGAGGCCATTCTTGAGCAAGTACAAGAGATGCTCAACGATGACATCATTCAGCCTTCGAGCAGTCCGTGGGCCTCTCCAGTCGTACTGGTGAAGAAGAAGGACGGAACGTTTCGATTCTGAGTTGACTACCGGCGGCTCAACGCGGTCACCAAGAAAGACGTGTATCCGCTCCCCCGCATCGACGACACCGTGGACGGGCTGCGCCACTCCCGGTACTTTTCGTCGATGGACTTTAAGAGTGGCTACTGGCAGATTGACGATGACGAACGGGACCGAGAAAAGACTGCCTTCGTCACGCCCGACGGACTGTATGAGTTCAAGGTGATGCCTTTCGGACTGTGCACGGCGCTGGCAACGTTCCAACGTGTCATGGAAACCGTCCTGGCAGGCCTCAAATGGCAGAGCTGTCTCGTTTACCTCGACGACATCGTGGTATTCTCGACCAAATTTGACGTGCACTTGCGCCGCCTTCGGGCCGTTCTTGAGGACATTAGGACCGCAGGACTCACCCTCAAACCGACGAAGTGCCAGTTCGCCTACGGCGAGCTGAAGTTCCTACGCCAGGTTGCGAGCAACGAAGGTGTAAGTCCTGACCCTGAGGAGACTCGCGCCGTAGCGGCGTTTCCACCGCCCACCGACAAAAAGGCCGCCCGAAGATTCCTGGGACTTTGCGCATACTGCCGGAAATTCGTTCGGGATTTCGCCATGCTTTCTGCACCGCTCATGCACCTCACGAAAGATGCGGTGAACCTCGAATGGAATGCAGAACAACAACAACAGGCATTCGACGAGCTAAAGCGACGGCTCCAGTTACCACGGATTCTCGGACACTTAGATAATCAACCAAAACGGAAGTTCAGACTGACGCCAGCAATACAGTACTGGGAGCGGTACTGGTTCAACGACAAGCGGGTGGAGAGCGCGTGATCGCATACGATAGTCGGACGCTGCAGAACGCGGAGCGCAATTACTCGACGATCGAGAAAGAATGCCTGGCCGTCATCTGGGCAATCACGAAATTCCGCCCGTACCTGTGCGGGAGTTCTTTTCGGGGGTCACCGACCACCACGCGCTTTGTTGGTTAGCGAGCCTGAAAGACCCATTGGGACGCCTCGCTCGGTGGAGCCTACGACTGCAAAAATACGACGTGACCATGGTCTACTATTCAGGCCGAAAACAAAGCGACGCCGACTGCCTGTTTAGATACCCGTCGAGTCAGCTACTGGCTGTGCCAAGTGAGCGTTAAAGGTACGGCAGCGCTTCAGCGGGACGATCCTGAGCTGCGCGCACTGATCGACCACTTGGAGGGATGAAGGGGTACAATTCCTCGAGCCTTCTCACGTGCCCTGGCAAGATTCCCCGTCCGCAGATGTATTCTCTACAAAGAAAACTTCGGAGACAGCAACTCGAGGTGGCTCCTGGTGATTCCTACTAGTCTTCGAGAAGAGGTCTTCCAAGCCTGACATGACGACCCGACATCTGGTCACCTTGGTTAGAGCAGGACTCTTGCACGAATCCGAGAAAAATACTACTGGCCCAAGCTGCCGAAGACTGTACACCTCTACGTCCGTTCATGCCGCGAATGCCAACGACGCAAGAAACCACCGACGAAGGCGGCAGGTCTCCTGCAACCGATCGCGCCCCCGACTGCACTGTTCCAGCCGATTGGAATGGATATTTTTGGACCTTTCCCGCAGCCGACGCAGGGAAACCGTTGGATAATAGTGACAAATGATTATCTCACAAGGTACGCCGAGACAAAAGAACTCCCGTTGGGGACAGCCGTGTAAGTAGCGATGTCCTTCGTTGAGTCTAACGTTCTTTGACGCGGCACTCCCCAAGTCCTGATTACGGACCGAGGTTCTTCGCTCACTGCGGAACTGGCGCAAGAGATACCCGGACCGAGCCACACCGACCACCTCCGGACCACGGCATACCACCTGCAGACCAACGGGCTGAAGGAGGGACTAAACAAGACCATCGCCGGCAAAATCTAGATGTGCGTGGGCGTGGAACATAAGACCTGGGATATAGGTGTTGCCCTACGTCACGTTTGCGTACAACACGACGGTCTAAGAAACCACTGGGATTAGACCCTTTCAGCTGGTGCACGGCAGAAATGTGTCAACGATGCTCAACGTCATGCTGCCGCGCGACACGGCGGACGACGGCAGCGACGACGCCCAGCTGGTCACACAACGAGCAGAAGAGGTGCGCCAGCTAGCCCGCCTTCGCGTAAAGGGACACCAACGTGTCGACACTGGCCGGAACAACCTTCGTCGCCGCAACGTGGAGTTCAGGCTTGGAGACAGGGTGTGGGGTGTGGACGCCCATTCGCCGCCACGGCCTGAGCAAGAAACTGTTAAAACGCTACTCCGGAGCCAACAAGCTCATTCGCCGCCATGGGGACTTGAACTACGAGGTGCTCCCCGACGGAACCCGACTATTAGGACGCCGCCAGCCACGACCCGAAGTCGTCCACGTAGTTCAACTCGAGCCGTTCTACGCGCGTTAGGACTGTGACACTGCATGTTTATTTCGTTTCACCGTCAATTTTTTAACTATTTCTGTTTTCCTTTTGGGCTGCATCGAGATGTTGCACTTTTAAAAGGGGAGATCACGTCGCCCGCAGGGCCGAGACAGCAACGCTCGGTCACGGACTTCCAGAAGATTCGCGTTAATTCTCGCAGACGTAACTTTCCATCTGCTTTCTTGTTCTCGAAAGTGCAAGTTCATCCTCGTCCCAAGCGCGCCACGCACAAACCTTCTTTGCCGAACTTTCGAGATAGTGACGCATTGTAGATAAGCAGTTGCCCGCGAAGTTGTCGAGTCAGTCTTGGTCTCGCTCTCTGTTACGCCGCCGAATCGCCGCCCGCTTTTCTGCAGCCTTAACGCTCGTTGTTTTTTTTTTGTGCGGCACAAGTTCGCCTATCAAATCTTTATTTTTCAGTTCACTCTTCTTCTAACCTTTATTCGTGACAATATGTTTTGAATGCATGGCGGCACAACTGTTGCTTTCCTGTCTCTTTTCTTTGAACTTGGACTTGGCATTGCCTCTTAGTGTTTTTAGTATGACATTGACAATAAAAACTTCTGGAAAAGTGCGGCTTCATAAAATAAGAATTGAACCCTCTGCGATTTGTTAAAGGTAATTGCACTTATGTCTCTTCGACATCAGGCCCGCTAAAAGGAACTACTGGCTATACAGCTATAAATTTTGGGGATCCGTTTGTTTCCACACAATTCTCTCGTGATAAACCCACAGCCCAGAGCATAAACAGCTGGCTTTTGAAACGAGTGTAAATGCAAGCATCTTAGTCTGCCTCTTCTAGACAAAGAATATACAAGAATGCTCGTCAAACAAAATTCATGATAGAAAACGAAGCTTACGTTATACGTCCTCATAGTACGTGGTTCGTTGCCCACTCTGAGACAGATAAGAGAGCTAACGCTTCGCGAACCGAACAATGTTTTGGTTTTAAGGTGTTTCAGGTCAAACGTCTAACCTACTTTATTTACTTTGTAATAATCGTGAATGTTGCCCAGCACCTAAAATATGTTATACCTTTCTCCTCATGTGCACTCCTTCTGGATAAAAGCCAAAAAAGGCAGGTCATAGTCATTAGTATCCCAATTCAGAATTGTAAGAGCTCATCGGCTTGATGACCAAGAGCAATTTTACTGAATAAGAATGGAAAAATATCGTTCATGTTGTAAATTATTTCTCTGAGCGAAATACACATTGAGAAAACATTGAAATATAAAGAGTATAAATATATCTGTTATGACGAAGATAGACAACTGGGGAAATAATATCTGCATATATTTTCAAAATAAGGCAAACATTTTGGTGATTGATATATACCAAAAGACTGGGCTTCTCCCCCTTGTAGATGGTGTTGTGCGGTGGGTCTATATTATAAATTCCTGAACCCCTTGCACCAAAAAGATGTTTCGTTTATCATAGAAAACCAACAGTTAATTTTTGACCTGAAATTTAACTTGATCGCCAAGCCTGACAAAATATTGTGATGTAAGCGATACATCGCAAATATATTTCAAAACTGAAATACAAATACATTTTTTTGAGAATCTCAATAGATAGCTCGGATACTCGAAAGTATCTTTAAATTACAATCGCCATACATTTGCATCACGATACTGCCCATCCCTTTAAAAAAACCAAAAAAAAAAACCCAGAAAATTCTTTATTGTAAGGCGTGTCCTATCGTTATATTATTCAGTGAACGTTGTCCTCACAAGCATCACTCTTCGTAGTGCCTGTTTTATGTATATGTAAATTCGTATAATACTAGGGGCGTTCATAAAGTACGCATTATCGGCACAAAAAATTAGAACAAAACAGGCATCAACATGAGCGCGCGTCCCTCTAGTTTCCGCACAGTATAAACATCGCATGCCATAGTAGCTCGGAACGCTGCTAGGGAGCCGAAACAAAAATGGCACCGCCCGTCGGTGCCAAGCACATGCAGTGATCCGTTTTTTTCATTTGAAGGGAAGCAATGCCAAGGATATTCATTCCAATCTGGGAGCGTTGTTCGGGGACAACGTCCCAGTTTACGACACTTTTGGTTAAATGGCGCAGACGCTTCCAGTGTGGCCAAATAAGAGGAAAGCATTTCAAGGACGGCGACCAAGTGATTGCTCAAGTGGAGCGATTTCTGAACACTCAAAACGAGGAGTCCTATAACAATGGCCATCGGCATGTGGTGCATCGCTAGAAAAACTGGTTAACTTTTTTTTGGTAGCGAACATGTAGAGAAAGTCTCAACTCCTACTCGAGTTTGATTGCTGAATCTCTATTCCTTCATGACAATAATACGAACTTTATGAACGCCCCTCGTAAAATTTATGTCCGTTAAAGTGTATATTGTGTTTAGTGTCTTTTGTCGTATGCATATTGCACATTGTCCGCATCTGTTATATCATTCTTATTTGATTTCTGTCATGTTTGAACATGCCAAATTTCCTATGCGCGTTTACTTGTGCCGTCCAGCTAAATACTAGATTTCCAAATGAAGAAGATGCATTCATCCACCTCATAATATTTTGTTTTTATTTTTACTCTAAGTTTAATATATTTATTTAATAATTGCTTACTTAGGATTATTTATTTCGTTTTTTCTCATACATATTTAATCATTTATTTTTCGGCCCTTGAGAAAGCACAGATCCTTGATTCGGCCCCTCAGCGAAAAATTTTGCAGAAACTTGATTTATATCATTCGAACTAGGACAGCGTCCTTCCCTTTGTTACCTTCGCATATAGCACGGCCATCCAGTCAACGACTCGGCTTTCTGTATTTTCTGCCCGTATGGTCGCGATACATTATCCTATCTGGACACAACACTTCCATACCCTAGCGGCCTAGCCAATACCCAACAACGACTTCGGGAATCAACTTACTTCAACCACCGAAGCCTCCCGCCAACTTGCACGTTCCCGAACTGTAGCACATCAAGATGCCTCGAAACGTCGTTACGCCGGACAACACAGCACTCAGTATTTTTTAGATGACCTTGTTTTTATCTTCTCTTTGTTCCGTCAAGTCGGCCGCTTAAAGAATTTCCTCCGAGTCACATCGGAATGGGTTCCAGGCCACACAGGAATCGAAGGCAACGAGCTGGCCCATCAGCTCGCCCGTGAAGCCATTACTGAGCCGGGACCTTCCACTCCTTGGCCACAAACATACGACCCTTGCATACACAGGAAGACACTTCACACCAACAGAGCCAACAGACTCTCGGAATGGAGAGAGAACAGGACCACGCTCCCATCTCCCTCACAATTTCTGAACCGACTGCACTCTACACTGGTACGAAGAGCCCAGACGGGCACCCTCCTCACACCGCACATAACGCATCATTTGTTGTGACGCGAATTTGAACCGAAGTGCGCAAAGTGCCACCGATACCCTAACAATGAAAATATCCTTTGGGACTGCCTTCACAACCAACAAGCACTACAAGACACTCTCAATGATGCTCTCGAGCTCTCAATGAAACTCTCAAGGTATCAGTGATCATCTTCCCATTTATTTTTGCTCGTACAGCGAGCACTCCCAGAAAAAACGTAGTTACCCTATTCCAGTGGTTAAAGTTCAGTCTATCACGCCTGATCAACTGCATAGTTTTCGAGAAGAAATTGAAAAGACATCTTGGCGACCTATTTTTTCAACAAAATCAGCAAATTCCTCGTATACTTTATTCCTCGACATATTTAGTGCAATTTATAATAGACATTTCCTTTTGTCAACCTCAAAGCATCTAAGAAGTCACGTAGGCCTTGGGTCATGCCAAAGCTACTCTCAATGATACGGGTGAAGACGAATTTATATCAAAATGTTTTAGGAACAAAAGAGATTAGCAACTTTGAAACCTTTAAAAAATACCGCAACAAACTCACACGTCTACTAAGAAATGCTAAGCGTGACTACTACAATAATCTTTTCGATCCGTTAGAAACTAAGAAACCTGACGTTATGTGGAAGAGGATACGATCAGTACTGAATCATAAGCCATTTCAAAACGTGCCCCATGACATAAGTATCAACACCATTAGAGTAACAGAATTGAACATGGCAAAAGCTTTCAATAATTTCTTTTTCAACTGCTGGTACTTCTGGTGTGTCATCGACTTGCATAAACGAAGCTCTAGAGTTCATGCCAGTATTGTATACGAATTCAATGTTCTTATTCCCCACGGATGAGTCAGAAGTCTACTCAACCGTCATAAATCTTAAAATTGGGAAGAGCATCGACGCTGATAACATGCAGGTAAAACCTATAAAATACGTCATTGATATTATTGCACCATACTTAACAAACATATATAACCTCGCATTAGAAACAGACATTTTTCCCATAAAAATTAAGGTATCAAAAATTAGTGTTCTACATAAAGGTCGTGATAGGCTTGACATAAATAACTATAGGCCTATCTCAATCCTTCCTGTCTTTTCTAAATCACTTGAGAAACTATTACACAGTAGACTCGTAACACATCTTGATAAGCATGCTTTAATTTCGGAGGCACAATTCGGTTTTCGTAAACATCGATCTACCGAATTGGCTTTATTAAACGAGAAAGAACAAATTCTGAAAGCTTTTGACGAAAAAAAAATGACATTAGGCGTCTTTCTTGATTACTCAAAAGCCTTTGATTCCATCGATCATGATATTTTACTTGCCAAATTACCATTTTTTGGAAATTGGGTAGGTAGGAGTTAACACGAATCTTCCAGAAGTACAGAAAAGTGTTTCCTCTGGGCCATGCACACGGCTTCCACACCCCCCCCCCCCCCCCGCCCCCTTTCCCCCTAAAAGCGCATAGCCCCGATGCAACTTTAAATAATATGACACTAACACAAAGCTAAACCAAACGACCGTTCACAAGAAACTGCACGGTTGTCAAAACTAGGAAAACGCTTGATCGAACAGGGAAGTTCACAAGGACGGCGATGATTTTGACAACGACTGGCGTCGTCCTGGCGGCCTCCGGAGCCACGACAGGTTTTCGCAGCGTCAAACGACTCGCTTCGAGGCCCCCCAATGTGACTGCGCTCTACTCACACACGAAATCCATTCCGAGAATCCCGTATTTTGCAAAGTCGGTGGTACGACGACTTTCGCGAGTCTGACCTCAACATGGATGTCGACTCGCGTAGTGAACCTTCCGACGGGCGTAATCAAATGTCCTCTGGCGGTTCGACTTTGTTGGCCAACCCACGGGGTCACAACGTTCCGAGCAAGGTGTGAGATCTTCCCACTCATAACGGAGTAGTCCACGCCGGTGTCCACTATTGCCAAAGTGTCGTGATCGTCGACAGTGATGTTATGCTTGTTCAGCAACTTTCCAAAGCGTCTGTTTTTCACTGATCATGTGACGGGCTAGTTGGTTATACATTACAAAATTAAAAGTAGCGCTAAAGACGAGGACAAGTGGAAGACACAGACACGGACAGGCGCTGATTCACAACTGACATTTAGTGAAGAATAAAAGGAAGATAAAGCAGAAGTGCAAGGACATATACGAAATGAAAAAGAAGACTAACCGAAACGAAAGAAAGCAACAATTATTTTTGACTTCAAAATTAAGAAATAAGAAAAAAGTACGGTAAAAATTAAAAATTTACACTAAAAAATTCAAATGAAAACCTACTTCAATTAATTGCAGCGGTCGCCGCGCTCAGTTCCCCGACGACGGGCGAGGGGCGAGAGGCTCTCACGAGGTTGCCAGCGCATTCTTGAAGGTGGACATCGTGGTGACAATGAAAGGAACCCTCGGCGACGTGCAGGTAGGGGAAGACTGAGGTCTTCAAAGCTACTTGTCTATCTCCCGCGGAAGTTCACCGTGGCGTGGGCATGGGTACGTTCGGGTGGAAGTCGCGAGGCCTTAGTTGACGGTAGAGACAACGGCGGTAGGTGTGGTCGGTTTCCCCCCCCCAGTGGTAGCAGTTCGTCTGACGGTCGGACGTTCGCCACACATCATTCTTCCTTGGCGCAGGTGCTCTTGAGCGGGCGCACTGAACCCGGTCGTCTTGGCGCCGAACATACACTTGAGTTGGCGTGTCCCGTCGGGGTGGCGCCGAGTACTGGCGGGGACGAACTGCTGGCCTCTTGGAAATCGCGGCGTTCCTTACCGACGGGATTTCCTGACTTGCTGTTACTGTGTGAGGGGAACCTCCATTTGAACGGCTCGTTGACTTCCTCTGTACTACTTCGGTGATGAAGAGACAATCTGTGCGATTGAGAGCAGGCAACAATCTCCTGAGCTCCTCCCGAATGACGTCGTGAATTACTTCTAGAATGCCCGGAAGCAGCATAGGTGCCGGCACTGGGGCTTCCAAACTCAGGGGCAGCAACGTTGGGAAGTCGCTGGTAATGGGGGGGCTCGCGCTTGAAGGCCCACTCGATGTTAGCGGCCTCTTTCACAAGTGCCTCGACGGTAGCAGGCGGGTTTCACACGAGGGACCTAAAGATGCTTTCATTTAGGTTTAGCGTCAGAATATTAAACCTCTTCGATTCCTGCGTTTCCGGATCCGAGCGGTTTAATAACCGGTGGCCGTCTTCCACGAAGCAGACAACGCTTTTATATCGTCCTTTAACCCTTGCCTGCAGTAGTTCTTCGGTGCGTTCCCGATGTTGTTTGCAACAAAGAGCAACAGCAGGGAGCTGTTGCTCTTTGTATATTTCTCAAAAATATATTGACGCTTTTTGGTTTTTAAACGAGAAACTGGTCGTTCCATCTAGCGAGAAGTGGACGTTTTAAACGCTCTTCTTTGGCCTTCATCGATATGCCGTGCCGCTAGTTTGTACTGCTGGATCCGGTTGTCGACGTATTCGTAAGTTTCGCAGTGGAAGGGAACCGGCGCACTAGGTGCGACAGGCAGGACCACGACGGGGGATGCAGCAGGAGGTGTCTCATTTGGCACCTCCTGAAAAAACACTTCCGGGTTCGTCAAACTCTTTGATTGTTTCACCAATGGAAATAATTCCGGCGGCTGGCCTTGCGTGCGGCGGCTTAAACGGGCATTGTTTTCTCGGGGGACTCGCTTTCCTGCGTTTGTTCTGCAGGACTCGGGATCAGGTTTTGTTCACGACTTCCCCGGTGGTGCACGAGGAAGGGGTATAGAAACTTAGCCCGCACCTTCGGCAAAAATATCGCGGATTTAGAAATATTCACGAGAGTAAAACTGAGAACAGAGACTTTAATAGGGGAACTTGTGCCAGAAACAATCAAAATAACGAGCGTCTAGAAAGTAGCAGCGAGTGTTGAGGTGTAGGCGAGACAGGTGGCTAATGCGATAGTGTCTCAGTCGTTTCTTCGTCATCCGAGTGAGTCGACTACACCGCGCTGGGCTCCTGATCTATTAGCCTAGGTATCTGGAACATTCTGTCTAGAATGTAAGAGCTTCGAAAAATCGGGAGACTGACTCGTCAAGGTTATGTTGCCCTCCTTAATTATTACAATTGGGGCAAGAGTAAACACGAATTTCCTAGAAGTACTGGAAGTCGTTTCCCCTTGACCATGCAGGTGACATTCTGTCTGAATATTTAAAGTTTTATCACTTGTATTATATAACGCCCATATAAAATATCCGCGGAGAACATTGCGATTTCCTTGTTGTTTTGTCTGACTACTTTTGTTTTAGTGCACCTAGCACACGCGCATGAAGAGAACCATGGAAGGCATTAAATGTCAAAGGAGGTTGGGAATGTGAGACTATAAATTTACTTAGGGCAACAGGTATCACACATTGAAGTAAGATTTTTTTTCTCCATATATCCCGCAGGAACGTTACTCTAAATCCGTGTGGGATGGACTGTCCTCCGAAACTCGCCTCCAGAAACGTTTCGTTCTCTAATCACTGACAAGTAGAACCAGGAAGGGCACGGTGAATATAGAGCATCTTGTCGGTCAGTAGTCAATCAGCTTGCGGCATCAACCTATTAAAACGACTATGAACGAATCACACCTAGCATGAAGCGTTACCATAAGAGGCCTGTGTTTCTTTGCCAGAATCCGACGGAACAAATCAAGCACCGCTTGCAATGCATCGTCACGGCGCTTATCTTTTTTTTTTTTCAGAGTTTTTATCACAGACCTATTTAATCACGCACAGTGAACGCGCCGTGATAATACTTTTCTTCTTCTGCCTGATTCGTGTAGCCGGTGATAGCGAGCCTACAAAAGCTACAGGTTGCTTCAGGCAGCTTTACGATTTACGTTTGGTGCGGCTTGATATCGTTCATTGAATCGTACCGTCGGCTCCGATCGAACTTAAAGGTACACTGAGAGGGTATTTATGCTCGTCGAGGTTTTTAGTAGTCCGTGACATATGAGAGCCCAACTACCCAGAACAGAATTTGCGGCTCGAAATTCGGTTTCTTTCCGCCCGAAAACCGCCGATCAAGAACTGGCCGGTTCGAGTCTCGCTCATTCTCTTTTCCGTGGTCACGGGCCGTTTTTGTAAGGTATCGATGCGACCACCAAATAGTCCTTGTGTCATTAAAGGCACACAGTCAATATTAAAAATAGAAAAAAATGTGAAACCCATTTTTTGTGGCTTCAAAAAAGCTGCAAATGCGTTGATTGAAGAAAAAGGTAGCACAGACAACCGGAAGCTTTCTGTGCGTTCACTGCTCGTTTCGCGTATCGTGGGACTAGCACTAGCGGATGGCAGCGGACGATGGGCGTTGGACCGCTACTTCAGAACTGTCGTTCACGGTACTGGCGAATTCTGACTTTCTTCGAAAGAGAAATTTTGGACCGATAAAAAGAACTGATACTCATCCCGTACGACACGCCCGACCAACAAGCCGATTGCACGAAGACGTCGCCGAGCCGTCGTCCCTTCTCGTGGCTGAAGACATCGCTCGGTCAAACGTCAAGCACGAAGTGCGTACTTCGAGTTGAATACGCACGCGTACGGTTACTTTACGAGGTGCGAATGTGCCATATGCTTGGTGCTGCTCGACTTCAAGCCGGGAGTGCATGCATTGAAGGGAAATCGGGAAATCGGCAGCAAACTTCCGACATACAGTCTACCGGCTGCATAACTACGCGTGATAGAGCTCCTTCAGTAGCTCAGTGGAAAGACGTCCGCTTCACATGCAGAAGGCACGGGTTCGATACCTGGTGGGTGTACCTTTTTTTTTTTTTTTGTCAAGCATTTTGCGCTGTTTACATTTATTTTTTTACAATTATCACAGAAAAAAAAAAATTTTGTGGACGATACGTCGCTGCACTAAATGGTATGGATTCCATTTTTGACACCTGCAAACTTAATGTATATCACTTTCCACAAATGCAAGGAGCATATGAATCGGGTAGCGTCCGCTTTCCGAGCTTCGCGTAATGGTTCTACAGGAATTGCAGCCAGCCATTGATCCCGACCCGTTGATCTTTCGGAAACTTGTGCACTCTGGCATAACTCTGGCCACTTTCAGATGCAGGACATGTGAGGCAACTCTTCACGCAACATCTTGGGAGTATTCTTTTCGGAGCTGATCGCGGGAATTCACCACGGCGCTCGGGCACTCACTACTAATTGCTAATTAAATGTACAAAACAACTCATCTTAAAATACAGAACAGCGAGCGGAACAAACATAACTGCAAAGAAATACCACGGCGAGCGAACGCATTTTGTCTGCTACGGTGCTACGTGCGGAAAGAGGAGGAGAAAAAAAAAAAAAAAAAGCGCACGGTCGGGTGTAGCCACGCAACTTCCGCCACTCACGCTGTCCTCTCCACTTCTCCATTTCGGTTTCGGTTTCGCGCCGTTGCGTTTTTTGGCATTATTGGAAAAATACGTGACTCTGTAGCAAAATATTAATTGGGTAGTATTCCGACACCATAATGAATCGCCTGACAAAAAAGGAAAAAAAAATGTTGGGGGGTGTCAGTGTCCCTTTAAAAGTGAATCGGAGTATCCTAGGCGTGGGGAACTCAAATGAACCCGGAATGTGTTTTTGCGAATTTGATCTTTAGTTTTTTATTCGACACGTTCAAATTTTAGTCGCCTTCAGAGCACCCTCAACCTCGTGCAATGTGCCTGTCGAGGCGTTTTTTTTTAATGCTCGAGACAGCCTTTAATCTCGTCAATCTTTGATTCCTTTCAGTGCTTGTGCCGTTTTGTTTTTTTTTTTCTTTTACCTCTTTCGCATTTGGAAAGCGTTTTTTATGGACAACTCTTTGCACACGTGTAAACAAAACAAAAAAAAATCGCACACGGGGCAATGTCGGGTTAATAGGGGAGGTGGGGTACGGGGGTAATTCCCTTTTTGGTCAGAAACTGCGGAGCAGTCAGCGCCCCGTGCGCAGGTGCAGTATCAGGGTGGACAAATCAAGCTTACGAAGAAAGACACACATTTTGCTATAACTCGTTTTATGTGGTAATCGTCCTATAATGTTTGCTGACAGGAACTCCACAACACTCTGGTGAACTCCACGAGTCCATCAATCGTAGAGCGTCTGGTATCAAAAATGGCTCGAGGAATTATTGCCACAGGCTCTTCAGATTGGCAGAATACAGGGAGCCCGAAGAGAGGTTGATTAACAATCGACATTTCGCCGTGTTTCAAAACGAAAATCATTTATGAACTTGTGTATTACTCAGCGCAGCTTCCCTGTATGTCGCCTGCAGTATAACATTTGATCCTGACGAATTTTAACGCCATATCCTTAAGAAGCTCCTGTCGCAGAAAAAGCCGGCGTCCGTTGCGCGACATGAAAATCCTGATTTGTCGATATTGTCATGACGTCACAGCCCAATGACATCGCGCGGGAATTTCGAACAACCCAAGACCCTCACGTGAAACGTGACGTTACACGTGTAATTAAATTGAATGAAGCATTACATGTATTGTCAAATAAAGGTTAATGCACATCTCAGGTGATCGAAATTTATAAAGTAATTAGTTTGATTTAAAGAACAAGTGGAAAACTTTTAGGCGGCATTCGAACCCAGGACTTTTCGGTTGCGAGCCAGACACGCTACTGGCTAAGCAACATAAGGCACCTTTTTTGTTTTTTATTCCGGCAACGTAAGGCACGCTTGTAGAGTTTGGAAATGAGCGGGAGTTTATATGTTTAGATTTGCGCCCATGAAGCCGAAGTGAGGCGACAGCAGCGACAGGGCTATCGGGAGAAGCTACGGCGTCTCCGGATCTCGGCGCGCGCTCGCGTCTCCGAGGATAAGAAGCAAATGAAAACGTGAAGCGAACGTTGCTCGATAACGCTATCGCGTTCCACCCTTAAAGATAAAGCTTAAGTGTCCTCCAAGTTATTTCTTCAAAAGAAATAACCGGTCTGGTATAAATCAGACATCACAAAATAAAGAAACGCGTTAAAAAAGGTTAACTAAAGAATCCATTGAAGCCAAACGGTATGCCTCACAGGAACGCCGACTTCTACACTGGTGCACACGGGTTTTTAGAAAACACATGACGACGGAGGAACTCCTACATCAACGAACCGGCCCTCCAGATAATAATTCAAGTTACGTTTGGGTAACCCCTCGTATAGTACTACTGTTTTCTGAGAGTGTAATGCAGCCGTCACGTAGCATCTGAGCGATTGTGTCCCTGAAAAGAGTTTCAGTCCAGGCAGACCGTAAAAGGAACAAACGACAGAAGAGAGTCAAATGCCGCGAAATCTCAGTAAGTCCCCCATAGTTAAATGTATGCCATTGCGCCATTGCCCACAAACATTGATAATTTCAGTTCATTTTTGTGATCTCAGCCATCGGGAAGTTTGTACAATGTTCCAACCAATGCCGCATAAAAGACAAGGCCCTGCGCCTGACGTCATCGTTCGTTAATTCCCGACTCACTCCAAGCGGCAATCACGCTGAACATCGACGAGGGTCACCGCAAAGTCGCACGCGCATTCATCTTGTCGTCACCGTGTGCTACACGATGTTGTGAGACGATGCGAAAATGTCTGGCGGGATGCTAACGCTAACTAGCAGAGCGGCGTGGATACAACTAGTGACGTCATTTGGGGTTGGGGGGGGGGGGGGGGGGGAGAGGGGGCGCATGCCTTGTTTTCTAGGTAGTATTGCTCCAAAGGTCATCCACTCCCATTCGGCAAAAGATGTGGGCGCCTGTACGAGTCAGAGACTGCACGACTGTTTCTGCGCCTTATGACCTGCCTCTTCACATTGGCTTAATATATTAAAAAATAAAATGCCTCAAGTTCAATCTTTATTTACTAATCAAACCGAAATATCCAGAATTGACTTTTAGCAGGAACGCAGCGGACGCAAAACTTGGATATCAACACAGAACCCCGAGACTCAGAGTCCAGCGTCACCATGTCACTCTTTTATACTGTTTTAAAGTTTTCCTTGTTCTTTTCGAAGCCTGCGCAGCTGGCGAATTTTTTTTTCGTGCTTCCCGCCTCTTTTTGATTTTTTGCCGCTTTCCTTTACAGTGGCGTTGCACGGCCATCAGAGCTCACGCCGCAAGTGTTTGGCAGCCGGCTCTCTTCCACCATGGTGCGCTTCACTCTTCAGACTAGATGACAATAGCTTTTTGTGAGAATGCAATTTTGAGTAGAAAACAGTAAAGTCCCGTTCACACTTTTAGGTTTGGCTACAATCGATGGAGCGGAGACCGGCTGTCAAGCCTCTTATGAGAGTTGACGACCAGCTCCACAGCAGTGTATCCGATCGTAACAGGCTCAAAAACTGGTCGTGTCTCATTCGGGCGTACTCGGCTGCAAGTGTGTGAAATGGCCTTAAAATTCCGAATTTGCCGATAGCTAGAGTGTTGGCAGCATTTGTTTAAGAGCTTAGGTTTTGAAACGAAGAGTATTACCCCGCTCAGCAACGCGCACGAACCTGCGGGTACAACATGAGGCTGTGCACGACCGGTTTGTCAGAGACGCCACCCGTCCAGCTGTCTGGCATGCGGAAACCAGCACTGCCCATCGTGAAGCTCATCATTACGTATCTGTTGGTGCTGTCGATTTTTGCGTCCTTTAGCGCTGGTCCGACGATAAACTGCAAAGAAGAGAAAATTACGAAGTAGGAGGCGTAATCATATTAAGCCACGCCTCGCGTTAAAAAAAAAAACAACCAAAAAAAACACTAAAATAAAAATAATAAAGCAAGCTTTTCTAAAGATACAAGATGAAACACGTCTTTTTAAAACATTGCAGCAAAAAAGAAATGTTTCTTAGCAATATTTACGCTGCCAGACGCAATTATCGCGGAGAAGACGGTGGTATATGCACCCCGCTAAACGCTGCCCAGTGCTTACATCGCGTTTACATCGCTATTGTTGGACAGATGATTGACACATTGGTAGTCCAGCTTCTTGTTGCGATTGGAGGAACCTTCACCCAAATTGCGGATTAAAACATTTTTCCTGTGAAGGTCGTCCATATATTACGCGCTGCGTCAAGTCCCCATTTCAAACACCTTTTTTTTCATGTACCGTTGATTGAAACGCACTGCGGAGCATCTAAAGTGCGCACCTGAACGCGCCACCTACTCCTCTACTTCCGCAAGATAAAGTTTGTCTGCTATCGTTTGCTTCAACTTGGCAACAAAACGCGTCCTTTATGGAGGAACGCCCGAACGCAGCGCCTGAAGCCAGTAACGCGCCATCTTGCGATAGTCGCCTAACTATCGTGAACGCCGCAACGCACGTCAATGTCGAACGCGCCTTTAATTAGGCCGACGCTGAGAGCCGAAGGCGGTCGCCTGGTGATACCTCGGCGGTTTTGACCTGATTTGGTGCACGCTCGGGCCCGAGATTATATTAAAGTTTCGCGAATGGAAGCGGAGAGAAGCGAAGCGAGGGGTGTCCTCGTGTTGCGGAGATTGCTTTGCAGCGTAGCATAGAGCCCAAGCTGGCGTAGCCGCCTAGGTACCAGACAACATGCAGAAGATGTCACGGGTGTAGGTGGCTACGCTGCGTTCGTGTCTATTCGGTGACCATAGGAGGCCGAGGATTTTATTGGGAAGGAGGTGGCGTCTGTATTTTTTGTAAATGAAGAGTAGCGTAAGATAAGTCTCTAGGGCAGTGAGGCGTTCATTTTTTTTCTCTGTCTTTTTTCTTCTAAGTTCCCCAATTTTTACCACAGTCCCGGGTAATTTTTATTCGGATTAGGACACTACAAGTTTGCACAACCGCTTGAATCTGCTTAATCAAAAGGTTTCCCATTTATTTATTTATTTATTTAATTACCTCTAAAGGCCCACTGGGGGCATTACATAGAGGGGGTACATGGAATGGCATCATAGTTGTACACCGTTGCAATCGTATGAAAATGTAAAAGGAAACATGACCACGCTAATAGAACTCAATAACGCGTAACATGGTGCATGGTCACGCACACTGGGGTGTAATAATTTCTAAATGATTAAAAAGTAATACAGGAGAAGTTTACAAGTGCTACTAAAAAGAGGGTACAAGGAAAACCTTATAGAAAAGACTTACTCAGCGATGGTGAAATTAACAAATGGAAATATAAACGTACCAAACGTACACGTGCAACTTAGAAAAGAGAAACAAAATAGATGTCATGATAAAGAGCCACGTAACAATGAGACAAACGTGTCATGGTTTGTTGTCTGTGCGATTTCGCTTGCCAACCCATTCCAGTCGTCCATGGCTTGCAGAAGCGGGGAAAATTTATACAAGTTAGTTTTTGCGAAGGGAATATGAACTATGTTGGGGTGATCATGGCGAGGAAAGATACGGAGGGGTGGGATGACGTTATTTTCGCGAAATTCAGTTGAAGAGTGAAAGAGCTTATGGAAATACGATAGCCTAGCAAGATATCTTCTCTGTTGAAGTGTCTGTAGGCCAATTGAGGCTTTAAGTTGTGTGACGCTCACAGGTGCGTATTGTTTGAGTATGAATCGAGTTGCTCTGTTTTCAAGAGATTCTAGCCGATCATTTAAATACTTTTGATGCGGGTTCCAAATTATAGATGCGTACTCCAACTTTGGCTTAATCAGAGCAGTGTATGCTAGTAGTTTTGTTTCTTTTGTTTTCATGTACAAATGCCTTCTCAAAAATCCTAAAGATTGATTTGCTCTTTTAAGAATGTAGTCTATATGATTATTTCACGAAAGATTAGGACTTAGATGAATACCCAGATATTGGAATGACGTTAGTTTATCTAATTTTGAATCTATGATGGTGTAGTCATGATGTACAATGGAAGAACGGTTTGTAAATGTCATCGTTTTTGTTTTTTCTATATTTATTTGTATTTGCCATGTCTCACACCATAGCATTATGCTATTCAAGTTTTTTTGAAGGGCAATGCAATCTGATTGATTCGATATATGACGGTATACCACACAGTCGTCTGCAAACAGTCGAATTTTTGATGAAACATTGTTAGGAAGGTCATTTATATAAACTAAAAACAAAAGTGGCCCAAGAACGGATCCCTGTGGCACTCCAGATTGAACACTTATGGGGGGTGAACTTATGCCATTTGCCATTACGGTTTGCTTTCGGTTGCTGAGGTATTCTCGAACCCACGTAATTACCTTTGTGTTAATTTTAAGACATTGCAATTTTCTAATGAGACGACTGTGTGGTACGCGATAAAAGGCTTTTGCGAAATCTATGAAAACTGCGTTGGTTTGCGAGGATGCATGGATGTTGGTGTGCTGGTCAGTTATCAGTTCGAATAGCTGAGTTTCGCAAGAGAGACCGCGTTGAAATCCATGCTGGTTAGGAGAAAGTATATTGTTAATGGCGAGGTGCTTCATCACGCATGAATAGATTATATGCTCTAGAAGTTTGCATGGAACAGATGTTAAGGATATGGGTCTATAGTTTGTTGCACAGTTACGGTTTCCGGATATAAAAATTGGGACTACATTTGTTAATTTCCAGTCGGTCGGCACACAACCGGTGTCAAGTGACTGCTGGAAAAGGCTGGCAAGCACAACGCCTGACACACTTTTAGTCAGTTTTAGTAGCTTAGAGCATACCCCATCAGGCCCTGGGCTTGATTTTGTGGGTAGTCGATCAATAGCACTCATCACACCATCAATGTTTACACTAAAATCATCCATTTCGATACTTGATTCTGTGCAAGATAACTCAGGTAGAGGAAGTTCATTTGTGAACACTTCACCAAAAAAGTTGTTAAGTTTTGAGGCTGATTCAAAGGTGGAGAGTGTCACGTCACCTTCCTGGAGCAGAGGAAATTTATTTATTTCTTTGGGGTTTACTACACGCCAGAACTTTTTGGGGTTTTGTAAGGCCGCGGTAAATAGTGTACATGTTGTGGCTGCTGCACCGGCGGGGGTGTGTTCTTTTATTATTTGTTTTCGCTCCCGACGCCGTCGGCCCGAGTGTTCGGAGGGTGCGTGTAACCCGATCCGGGCAGTCGGCGCACAGGCGCCAGCCAGGCGGCGAACAATGCACGGGCCGATTAGACAAGGAATTCGGTTCTGGCGGTTGGAGAACTGTGTTATATTTATATTTACTGTCGGACGTTTATTGGACAGGTGTATACCACGTGATCTCTTTTGGTTTTAAAATTATTGGTCGGTCCTGGCCAGAGGGAGAGAAGGAGCTTTCCTACAAAGGGCCGTGTCGGGCGAGAGAAAGGGATTTTGGCGTATGAGCTGGGCACGCACGCAGACTTGGGGGCGCGCAGCAATGACGCCGGGTCCCTGACTTTTTGTAACGAACGTACAGAGTCAGTAATTATTCGGACTAATAAACATCTGGAAAACGTCAACCATCTAATGGCTCCTGGATTCGGCGGCACCAACAGAAGACGCCGAGGACCATCGTCATCGGAGAAGTACGAAGAACCAAAAAGGAAACTTTTACTGGTTTGTTCTTAGTATGCCAGGCAAGTCAAGGTTAAAAAAAAAGTATATTTTACCTTTCGTATCTCGTTCTTGCATAGACGTGCGCACTCTTCGCACAATTGCCAGGCATGCTCCGTGCCTGAAAATTTGGCATTTCTGAACAGTCTTTTCTTTTTTGAGATCACCCGTTTTACACTTCGCGAAAACCAGGGACAGTTCTCACTTTTGGTGATAATCAACTTTGGGATAAAGTTTTCACGTATCCGTATTAGTTCATTTTTTATAAATGTCCAATTGTCTTCAACTGAGCATGCGTGGCACCTGCTTAAATATTGCGCCAAAAAATTCAACAAAGTGTCCTCGTAATGACAAGATTTTGATGGATGACGGGCGCTTTATCTTTGATACTGTCCAAACTTTGGTTCGAGCAAAAAAATAGGCTTACCCACCACTTGCCTTCCCCGCAAAACCCTAATTAAGTTCTGCCGTTCAATGTTAGACGCATCTTTGATGTGTCCATTGAGCATTCCGCCTTCTTTACGAACATTCGAAATCTTATACATAAAAGAGAAGAAGCGCATTTTCTAATTGAAGCATGCGTTGCGGATTTCGTTTCTTTAGTCAAACGTGGCTAAACCCTAATATACCTGACTCAGAACTGTTTGTTTCACAATTTGGTCGCTATGTTTATCGTACTGACCGAGTCTCAAGGCGAGGGTAGGGTGTACTACAAGGGGAGGTGTGCCAAGCGCGCCGTCGCCGCGTTGGGAGAGGGGGGACCTTCCGTAGGATTCTTCCGCTATGATGGCAAGCGGCGCTGCTACGCAATGCGCGGTAAGTGGTTTTGCTCCCGGCCCGTCGTGCAGAGCGTAGAGCCGTAGAGCCCGTTAGGAGACGCCTGCCCTTGCGCTTGCGATGCAACGATTGAAGTCGCTGCGAAGAAGACAGATCGCTGGTGTTTTGTGCCAGGATGCAACGTTGGCTACCAACACTCTGAAGAAAAGGCATCATTGTTCCGGGCCCCCAAGGACGCCGTAAACTTCGAGAAGTGGGACCGCGCAATCCCGAGAGCCGACAAGAGCCTGCAACCTAATTCGGCAGTGTGTGAACGGCACCTTGATATGAGGTGAGTGAACTGTAAATGATACCATCCGCGTGCGCGGTAGGGGAATATGTGCTTCTCTTCGTACAAAAATATGGTGTGAACACGTGAAATGGCTTTGAGAAAACGGGATAAGAGGTCTCCGACCCTCACTGAAGTGTCATCTCCACAACACGTTGAGATGTGTTGTCAAGATTGGTGTGCGTGTCGTCCCATATCTGTTCCTTGGTACCGGGTTTCTACGATGTTAAACGTTTACCAGCTCGCCTGTATCTTTTCCGTCATTTATTATTGTGTTCTCCCCTTCTTTTCGCCCGCTGACTCCGGTACCTATTATCTGTTCTGTTCCTTCTGCTATTTTTCTTTTAGACCGCCTTTTTTCCTTATTTGAATGTTTTGTATATATAAACCCTTCAGCCATCACCACCAAATTTGAAAATAAGACAGGCAAAAATGTTTGAGCATTCACAGCATCACGCGGAAGTTTTTTCTTTGTTATTTTGGGGAATAAAATAGAGCTTATACTATACATTCAATTTTGGTGACTACTTGACTTTATTATTTTGCTGTGACAACTTTGAGAGGATTCAGGCCAGTATAAGAAATTAAATGCAGTGTTTTGTCATCAATTTCTGACATTTTGTTAGTGATAAAAAAGCCTAATGTAACTCATATTCAAATAGCTTTCTTTTGTGATACTACCTCGATTAGCAGAAGATATTGCACAGGAGTTTGCTCTGTGGTCCGTATACGCCTCCAAGTTACTCTGAATGTATTGTATCAGTGTTTACATTGCCAGTTTTGTTTTCTTTCTTGTAGGTTTATAATCTCTGCGTCTCGCCTTCACATCAATGGAGAGGAAATGTGGCAGCCCCGCCTGGTACCTGCTTTGGCGTCTGATGCCGTACCGACACAGTTTCCAAACGTACCGAAATACCTGAGCTATGCAAAGCGGATTGCCGAAAAGAGCGGAGCGACGTCGCAACACCTGCCAGCAGACGCGACAATGGAGTGAGACCAGGGAGGTCTGCTGTATTCTCTGAGAAGCTGTACCACCTGGTGCTGACACTGCAAAACCATCTGACGAAGACATTCAGCACCTCCAAGCTTCACGCCAGCAATAATGTACGAGATCGTTGGCTCGTTGAAAGGGCTCCCAAAGTTGGCTGCACTGACCACTGCGACTGCCTCACCCGATCAGTGGTGAAGTTATACTGCATCACACGGATGCATTTCTTCTTGAAAGGCAAAAACAGGACCGAAAAAACTAAACCGAAAGAACAGAAAGGGAAAAAGAAGAAAGTGTAGTTGGACTCCTAGAGGTTAAGAGAGATATATCTACCATAAAAGAAAATAAGAACATCCTTTTTTTTAGTTTCTTTTTCTTCAAGACTAGTCTTAGCATCATAGCACCAATAAAGTTTCCTCTAAATTGAAGTGAACCTGTCTTACTTTTTTATGTTATGTTGGGAGGGGTCCGAATATTGCGGTTATTAGTCAGAAAAAAAAGAATAGTATTAGAGATTTATTTCGTTGTAGTTATCTACTGGTCAAGTTATATATGTTACATGTTTGAGAAAACCCCCGAATGCCACTGGAGAAATACCAGGAAGCAAGCAATCGAGTATGCTCCCACTCGCGCGCTGAGGAACAGGATTAGCGCTTTCGGCTCATGAAACCAGTAAACACTATTCTATTTTGTTACAGAGGCAAGAAAATGGAGTAGGGTATTTGTCAAAAGCATTCATGTTTCAAATAAGCAACGCGACTAATGATTTTTTTTTAACATAAACACACGGCTGCTTTGCATACGTTCGAAGCGGCGTGCTGTATTTTATCTACCGCGCTTTGCTTAGCAGCGCCACGAAGCGACAGCGTCCGGCGGAGGCCCCCGGAACCGAGCGGCACCTGGCACACCTCCCTTTCTAAAACACCATAGCGAGGGGGCGGTGTTCCTTTAGCCGGCAATAATCGTGTCCCATCAAGGCTTATCAGGGCAGAAACAAGCCCGGGAATCGACTTGGCATGCCTCACAAATAAACCAAGTATTATACTGGGCGTATGTAACAGGCCGCCAGATGGGGGCTGTGATTTCGCTATTGAGCTCCATAAATGTATTTTCCAACTTACAACACTTTACCCTAATGCCACCCTTGTTCTTCTTGGAGACTTTGTTGGCCAGATATTGATTGGACTGCCTTCTCATCGGGCAGTGTTTTTTCGATGCTTTCGTTGACCTTTGCCTTGACGATCTTTTCAGTAATAACTCTCAGCCGCCCAAAACTACCAAAAACTGTAGCAATGTGCTGTACCTGTGTCCAACACAAGATCCAGCCTTTATCAGTAACCTCACATACTTACCCGGCAATAGTTGCCATCTTGTTATCGAATTGCCACGCTCGCACACCACTGCTCAAAAATCAAGCTACAGTGAATTCATTCGGAATTACCCGAGCGCCGACTATACGTCTACCAACTTATAGCTAACAACCTTTGACACGTTCTCCAACGGTTTCTAGGAAAGATCTGCTAACATGAACTGGACAATGTACAAAAATTTAAACTAATTCAACTGATTGAGTATTTCCTCTCACTCACTCGTGTAATCTCTTGTAAGAACAATCTGTGTTCTAAAAACCATTTATAAACACTACAAGAAAAACCGTTTAAGACGGGCTAATTGTTGCCACACACTGCAAGCCTCGGTCAAATACCACGAGTTTGGAACAGGTTACAAGTCAGCTACTAATGAAACAAAAACTACATTTTATACTCGGCACCTTTTGAACATTTTGATTAGCAAGCCAAAAAACATTTTGGAAGATTGTTAATCCTTCTGTGTCGCCTCTTCCACAATTGACTCACGGGAGCAGACTGGGTCTATCTGATCACCGAAGTGCTTTATGACTTAATAATTTATTTATTTCTGTCTTCATAGATGAAAACCTTCTTAATATTCCCGTCTCACACCAGTTTTTACACACTCCGATGGGCCCATCATCATTGAATATGCCGGCGTGCTGAAAGCAATCGAGAACATGAAGCAGTTTTCAAGCTCTAGGGATGACCAAATCAATTCTAAGAATTCAATAAACACGACACACACGCCTGCGACTTTCCCTTGTGACGTAGCTTCCCAGTCACTTAGTCGTGATGAAATTTTGCAGGATTTTATAACGGGCAATGTAACTTGTTTTCAAATCTTGTGACCGTCACATAATTACAAGTACCGTACAGTAGGTTAAAATGTACTATCGAATCGTCTAAGCTGATGAAGCACGTACTATAATATACCTCAGTATAATCGATTAGTCAGAAGATAACGGCCTCCTTTGAACCACCAACATGGATTCCAGAAAGCATGCTCTTGCGAAACCCAACTAACGGCGTTTCTTCATGACATTCACCCAGGCCTTAATACAAACATTCAGACTCACGCAATTTTTCTCGACATTTCAAAAGCACTCGATCGGGTCCTTCGTCGCAGTCTTACGATACAACTTAAGGAACTTAAACCCAGCCCGCTATTGTAAAGTATATAACCAAATTCTTTTACTATAAATGCATTCAGTACACCACCTTTCATATTTATAAATCCCCCTCGTGCGCGGTAACCTTAGGTATCGCTCAAGGCAGTGCACTCGGGCCCTGAACCTATTAATCTACATTAATGACATTCATGAGCGAATCTCGTTATCAGTTCGTTTGTTTGTAGCTGACTGCGTAATTTACCGGCCCATTTTCGCGCCCGACGTTGCACGTACATTGGAACCAGATATTAAACAAATTATTCAGTGGTGCAGTAAATGGCAGATGACCGCAAACCTTGACACAAGCAAAGTCCTTTCGTTTTCTCGTTGTGGTCTTCGAACCTTTTCTTACCATCTTGACTCCTCCCCTATCACCGGTTGCGGTTCATATAAATAGATAGGTATGCATTTAACAACTAAATCTTCATGGGCGTCGCACATCAATAAAATTGTAACAAACGCCAACCATCGTCGGCAACCGACTAAACCCCAAACACCAGAGATAAAGCAAATGTCGTAGTTAACTTCAGTTTGGTCTAAGCTTGAATTCGCTGCTGCTGCATGAGGTCCTTAGCATTCTTACCAAGTTGTGCAACTTGAATCCACCCAAATTAGAGCTCTGCGTTGTTTCTCTTTATTACTCATCACATATATATATATATATATTGCAAGGGTGAGAAATGGGGATGATTTAAAAGACAGCGAGGGAGCGATAGATATCGCGAACCGTTCGTAACCACACAGCGCGGCCTCTCGAGTTGCTCGCATGTTCCCCCGTGCCCAACCGTTCCTCGTCTTTATCTTTACCTCTCTCTCTCTATATATATATGTGTATATATTTATATATATTTTAACACGGTCGAAGAAGTAATTAGTGGGATAAAGCAGAAATAAAAGTGGTTACAGAGGCAGGAAATGTGTATGTCAGTTGTGGTATCAATGACATTTGGTTGTATGTTCCAATCGTTGATTGCCACGAGGAAAGTTTAATTAATGTATAAAGTACTTCACGAAAAAAGGGGCCTCAAGTTAGAAGAGCAGTCAAAGAGGCAGAAAATCTGCCACGGGGGTAAAAGCAATGATTTATGAAGATATATATATATATAATGTAAGACTTGAGAAGGGTTGATTTAATGGGGTGAGAGTTGAGTGAACGATGGCGGTCTCAGGCAAACTGACTTTTTCTTCCACTTCCTTCACCACAGTTACTCCCCCGTGCAGAAAGCGCCGGAATCCGGCGTTAGGGTGCAGGGCGGTGGTAACGCTTGAGGCGTGCAACATGAACGATGTCAGTTTGTTTTGATCGATGGTCAGAACGTGGTGAAACCGGGGCGACCTCGTAGTTGGTCGTGGAGATTCGGCGAAGTATTGGTATGGCCCCTTGAACTTTTTGAGCAGCTTATGGCACTTGCCTGGCACTCGAGACGGCGTCCATAAGAGTACCTCTTCACCCACTGTGTACTCAACTGGACTATGAGTGTCGGAATAGTGGAGACCTTGCTCTTGTTGACACCTTAATGTGTAAATGCGCAAAAGTTGGCGAGCTTCTTCCGCACTACATAATATAGCTTCAGCGTAACTATCAAGGGATGTGTCATTAAGGTAGGGCAAGAGAGTGTCCATCGTCGACAGGGGTTCACGTGCGTGTAAGAGATAATATGGAAAATAATGGACCTTTTTTACATACCGACGGCACCAGGCAATGGCTGCACGAACTAAAAATCGAGAAAGTGACCTACCTGCTCTACCAATCGATAATGGGAGCTGCGCTACCAGTTTCTTCGCTCTCCGAGCAGCGGCGCGTGCCCAAGGCAGCCCAAGGCGACTCTAAAGAGGGGGATCTGTGGCGTCCACCCAAACGTCGTTTTTCTTTGTGTCCACTTCCTTTTTTTGTGTAACACAATTATATATATGTTGCAATTACGTGTTCTACTCGCTGATCCACAGCCTCCTTCCGAATTTCCTCGATTTCTAGTGCCGACTTCCGCCGCTTGGCATCGAGTGATCGCGCGTGCGCAGAACGCTTCTCGGAAAAGGTCCATTGGTGGTAGTTTGGCGGCCAGTGTTGTATGCGTATGTGACGTTCGGCAGAATGGTGTCCTTACTGTCGTGGTCCTCTGCGATGTACATAGAGATCATGTCGGTCAATGTATGATTTAGGCGTTTGACGAGGCCGTTTGTTTGAGGGTGGTAAGCGCTTGTGATATGATGGACAGTGCTCGTGAGGCCGCAAAGCTCATTGAGGACTTTTACGACCAAGGGAGTGCCGCGGTCGGCTCCGTGCCGTAGGAGGATGGAATGCAGGAAGAAGTCAGCGACTTCAGAGGCTGTAGCGGCTGACACTGCTTTTTTTTCAGCGTATCGGGTGAAGTAGTCGATGGCCACTATTATCCATCGGTGGTTCTGTGCCGAGCAGAGAAAAGGGCCTAAGAAATCAATACCAAGGCGTTCAAAGGGATGATTCGGTCCGGAATGGGTCTCAGGACTCCAGCAGGCTTGGTCGATATTTTTTTCCTTGTCTGGCACTGGCGGCATGCCCTCACATATTTGTTAATTGAGCGGTGCATACCATTCCAGAAGTATTTTGAGCGTTTTCTGAAGTACGTCTTGGCGAATCCTAAATGACCAGAGGTTAGGTCATCGTGATTTGCTTTTATAATTTCTTTTTGGAGACGGCGGGGGACGACGAGTAGCCAGGGTCGTCCTTGTGGCTCATAATTTCTTCTGTAGAGGACGCTGTTGTGAAGTTGGAAGAGCCGGGTGTGACGCTTGATGTGTGGGGCAGTGGAGGGCGTGCTGATTCCTTGAAGATAGTGAATTAGTGGTCTTAGTGTACCATCTTCCAGCTGACAGGCGTGTATATTGACGCTATCTAGCGTGGAAGTGGCAGTGGTATCGAGTGTAGAGGAATGCTTCGGACCAAGTATGTTAGAAGGGAGTGGACAGCGGGATAAACTGTCAGCATCCAGATGTTTTCTGCCTGATTTGTATAAAACTGTAAGATCGAATTCCTGTAGTTTCAGGGACCATCGGCCAAGTCGTCCCGAGGGATCCTTGAGAGTAGCTAACCAGCAAAATGCGTGGTGATCTGTTACTATCCGGAGGGAATAGTCGTTGAGGTATGGGCGAAAATTTGAGATTGCCCAAATGACGGCCAAGCACACTTTCTCTGCGGTAGAAAAGTTTCTTTCAGACTTGCTTAGAGTACGGCTTGCATATGCAATGACGCGCTGTGTGTCGTTGATGACCTGAGCGAGGACAGCCCCAATGCCGGCCGCTGGCGTCTGTTCTTATTTCAGTATCCACACCTTCAATGAAATGACCGACGATAGGAGCGGATGTTAGAGTTTTCTTGAGTGTTGCAAAAGAATCTTGGTGGGCCGGAGTCCAGTTGAAGGGAACCCCAGTACGGAGCTGCTGGTTAAGTGGTTTGGCAATATCTGAGAAAGCCCGTATAAACTTGCGAAAATATGTGCATAGACCCAGAAATATCTGCACACCTTTTACTTTTTTCGGGACTGGAAATTCGAATACTGCCTGTATTTTTTGAGGATCCGGGCGTACTTCCTCAGAATTAACAAGATGGCCCAAAACACGAATTTCGCGGGTTCCAAAAGTGCACATTTTTGAGTTTAGTTGTAATCCAGTAGCACGGAAGCAGTCAAGGACCTGACGGAGCCTCTGTAAGTGGTCGGTGAACGTGGTTGAAAAGACGACAACGTCATCAAGTTGACACAAGCATATGTTCCATGTCAGTCCTCTCAGCAAGGAGTCCATCATGCGCTCGAAGGTTGCAGACGCATTACAAAGGCCGAAAGGCATTACGGTGAATTGATAAAGATCTTGGGATGTGATGAAAGCAGTCTTGGGTTTATTGGTATCGGCAAGCGGAATTTGCCAATAGCCACTGCGCAGGTCCATTGATGAGAAATAAGATGAACCGTGTAGAGTATCGAGCGTGTCATCAATTCTGGGTTGCGGATAGACATCTTTTCGGGTGACTTTGTTGAGTTTGCGATAATCAACACAAAAGCGCCAGGAGCTGTTTTTTTTTTTCACTAGCACGACCGGAGAGGACCACGGGCTGGATGATGGCTCAATAACGTTTTTCTTAAGCATGTCATTGATCTGTTGTTGAATGATTAGACCTTCAGCGGCAGCAACCCTGTATGGTCTACTCCGAACCGGTGGTGAGTCAGCAGTGTCAATGTAATGCTGCACAATTGGTGTACGTGGCAGTGTATCAGTGCCGAAGTCAAACGTGTCACAGTACCTCGTAAGGAGTTGAGCTAAACCTCTCGGTTCTTGTGTCGATAGGTTTGGGTTTATCATGCTTGCGACTTGTTGGGAGAAATCGGTGGAGATCGTGGGAGCAGGACCTAATATGGTGTTAGACAGCGTCGTGAAATTTTCTTCTGTATGGCGTTGAAGTTAGCCATACGGCTATGACGAGGAAGGATTTGGGGCTGAGACGAGGCATTAGTGATCCAAACATGAAGTTTGCCTTTTGTTACTGATGCAAGAGAATAGGGAATTACAACACCTTTTTGGACAATAGTAGTGGCAAGTGTCTCGACTAGACCGAATGATGTTTCAAGAGTCTTGCTTGGGATAAGGACAGCTGCAACGGCTGCCTTCGGTGGTAGGACCAAACCCTCTTCAAGTTGGAGAACAGCGAGAGTTGAATTGAGTTGAGGGTGGGCATAGTCAGAACCCGTCTCGGGAAAAGTTCACGTCTAGCACAATTAATAAATGCATCAGGAGACGACAAAAAGTCCCATTATAGGATGACGTCGGCAATGCAGCTGCTGAGCACTGTAAAAATTACGGTGTGATTACTTCGACTAATGCGTATAGGAAGGGTACAATAACCAAGCGGTTGAACAAGGTCACCGTTTCGCATACGCAACAAATGTCCGACGGTTGGAGGTGTGAGCACCCTATGCAAGTGAGAGCGAACACGCTCTGATAAACACGACTTTGAATCTCCCGTGTTGACGCGTTAAGGCGTTAAATTTGTGTCCTCCAATTTCCACTGTAATCGTCGACGGTGTTACGGCAGAAGGATTTCCGGCGTATCGAGTAAATGCAGCCTGAATTCCGGTGTCGATGCAGACTGCTCTCTTCAGTTTCACGGCGGCGAAGTGGATGGGGCGGCGTCGTTGAGGGTTGATATAGAGCGGCGACGAACTGGATACGGGGACAAGGATCGGCCACGGCGGTTTTGGGATGTGAAGACGGGACTCTGGGAGCGGTGGGTGGAGGGACGGTCGTTGTCTTCATAGGTCGGTGAACGGCGTGTTGGGAAGCGAGTGAGTGTAGGGCCGTCGGTGGTGTGGCTTTCCGGGAATACGGTGCTGTCGCCACGACTGTCAGTGCGGGGAGTGCGGCCGAATGTAGAACGGTGGTAGCCCGCGTCATGCAGCCGCCGACGGCAGTAGCGCAGAATGTGGCCAGGTGTATGCCAATAGTAGCATTTAGGTTTCTGGTCCTCGGTCCTCCAGATGTCTGTTTTGCGTAGCGGTTGATTTCGTTGAGCTGGCAGGTGCGTAGTGGGGAACGTCTGGTAGGCGCAGAGCGAGGTGTCTGCGGATGCCGCTCGTGAGTAAGAAGGTGACGTGGTCGTCAAGGGGTGCAATGCAGCACGCATCTCGTTCTGGATTGTAGTGCGGAGACTTTGGAGTTCCCCGTGGGCCTGCAGACCATCGTGAGCTGTCCGTAGATGCGCCTTGAATTCTTGCAGCTCCTCGCAAATGATGGTGCGTATCAGGGTAGTCAAACTGTTGTCCATTGGAATGCTGTGCGCCACTTCGGGAAGGCGGTCAAAAGGGCGTTTTAAAATTCGTGCGCCGTCGAGTTCTTCGCATTTCTTGCATTCTGCAACAAGGATGGTGACGGTTGCAAGGGATTTCGGGGCGACGATGCAAAAAAGCTCGTACGACAGTCCTTTCAGCAAATGACGGACCTTGTCGTCCTCGGTCATCTGGGGGTCTACTGCCCGGCAGAGGCGTAGAACATCCTCGATGTAGGCGGTAGAGGACTCATCTTTAATTTGTTAGCGTCGGAGCAATGGGTCCTTGGTTTGCTGTTTCCGATGTTCTGGTTTGCCGAACGCTTCGGCAAACGGGGCCTTGAACCTATCCCAGGAGTTTATGGTGTCCTCGTGGTTGTCGAACCAACAGAGCGCCGTGGCTTTCAGAAGAAACACGACATTGGCCAGTTTGAAGAAATCGTCCCAGTTGTTGTGGTGACTCACCCGTTCATAGTTCTTAAGCCAGTCATCGACGTCCTCATCTGAAGTTCCTGAGAATGTTGGAGGATCCCGCTGGCGGTGTTTCACAGTAAGGGCAGGGGTGGTCCGCTGCGTGATGGGTTGGTCGGTGTCGTTCCCATTTTCTTCGGGCATGGTTAGTCGCGCAGTTCGGCCACTGCGGAGCTCCAGGATGTTAGCGAGAGGTGAGGAAGTTGTTCGCACCTCCACCAACCTGTAAGACTTGAGAAGGGTTGATTTAATGGGGTGATAGTTGAGTGAACGATGACGGTCTCATGCGAACTGACTTCTTCTACTTCCTTCACCACAATATATATACAGGGTGTTTTTTTTAAGCTTAACAGATTTGTTTAAAAAAAGCCGTGAAAGTTACACTGATGCCGCTTGAGGAGGTGAGTTATACGGCCAGGGGGACATATTATAGGGGGCTAATCGTAACAATCAGACGGCTAATTACTTAAAAATTGTTAATTAACTTTTGAATGAATGAAAATAGACCTATGGTTCCAATTAGAAACTTGCACAGCGTCATCGAAAACCCCTAAATCAGTCATTTTCAGAAAGACTTTGAACGTGTGAGAAGTGTAGTAGTGCACTAAAGTTACGACTCGTGGAGCAGGTACAAGGCTGGGGCTAGATAAGAGACGGAAAAATCGCGCGGGTGCCTTATCGCAACCTCTAGCTTTGTACCTGCTCAAAGAGTGGTAACTTCAGTTCACTACTACGCTTCTCACGCGCTCAAAGTCTTTCAGAAAATGACTGATTTAGGGGTTTTCGATGACGCTGAGCAAATTTCTAATTGAAACCATAGGTCTATTTTCATTATTTAAAAAGTTAATTAACGAATTTTAAGTAATTAGCCGACTGATCGTTACGATTAGCCCCCTATAATATGTCCCCCAAACGGCGTAAGTGTAACTTTCACGGTTTTTTTTTTAAACAAATCTGTTAAGCTTAAAAAAAAAAACACCCTGTATATACAGGGTGTCTTTTTTTTTTAAGCTTAACAGATTTGTTTAAAAAAAGCCGTGAAAGTTACACTTATGCAGCTTGTGGAGGTGAGTTATACGGCCAGGGGGACGTATTATAAAAGGCTATTCGTAATGATCAGTCGGCTAACTAATTAAATTCGTTAATTAACTTTTTAATTAATGAAAATAGACATATGGTTCCAATTAGAAACCTGCTCAGCGTCATCGAAAACCCCTAAATCAGTCATTTTCAGAAAGACTTTGAGCGCGTGAGAAGTGTAGTAGTGCATTGAAGTTACCATACTTGGAGCAGGTACAAGGCTGGGGCTAGATAAGAGACGGAAAAATCGCACGGGCGCCTTATCGCAACCTCTAGCTTTGTACCTGCTCCAGGAGCGGTAACTTCACTTCACTACTACGCTTCTCACGCGCTCAAAGTCTTTCTGAAAATGACTGATTTAGGGGTTTTCGACGACGCTGAGCAAATTTCTTATTGTAACCATATGTCTATTTTCATTAATTAAAAGTTAATTAACGAATTTTTAATTAATTAGCCGACTGATCATTACGATTAGCCTCCTATAATATGTCCCCCTGGCCGTATAACTCACCTTCACAAGCTGCATAAGTGTAACTTTCACGGAATTTTTTTAACAAATCTGTTAAGCTTAAAAAAAAAACACCCTGTGTATATATGAATGGTTTCATTTGAAATCGAACAGGCTTGTCGGGGTGGGTCTTTAGATTTTTTTTAAATATATGTAATTGCCACATTTCCGGAAAGAACAAAACCGCTTTTCAAAATTTTTTTAAAAAATATTTCGCTTCACAAAAAAATATTGAGTGGAGCAGGGTGAAAATCTGTTTTTTACTCCTTGATTTTTCTACCCAGTCCTGTGCGCTGGTATGAATACAGAAAGCATACAAAACTCACAGTAATTTGTTGTGATCTTGTATGTTATCTCGACTATTTTTTAGTTCAAAGGAAAATACTTTTGTATTTTTGTTTATTGAGGTAAATAATGACAAACATCGTCTCTTTGACAATTCGTTGATATCTTCAGAGCCTTGTAACTCATGAGTTATTAGATTTGGCGCTTACCAAATACTATGCGGGTGTAGCCCTATACATGGGCTATCGACGGGCATGAGTTTAGTTTATTTTATTTTCACTGAATTTTTTATATACAATTTGAAATATCGTCAAAAATGAAATTAACCAATATTTTGAACCCACTTTATCAAAAAATGCCATTTTTTATTTCGTTCAATTTTTTTATAATTGCTGCCGATCATATGAACTTTCAATTGGCTTGATCCGATTTCCCCCTTTTTTTTGTTGTATCTTCTCTAGAAGCGATCGAAATCGCTCCCACGTGACAATGTGGTGACAATTCAGTCTTGTAACTCATGAGGTATTATATTTGTCGCTTATCAAATACTATGCGGGTGTAGCCCTATACATAGAGTATCGACGGGCATAAGATTGGTTTATTTTATATTCGCGGATTTTTTATATAAAATTTGAAATATTGTCGAAAATGAAATTAACCGATATTTTGAACCCACTTTATCGAAAAGGGCCATTTTCGATAAACGTGTGGCCCGTTATGTCGGGCCACACGTTCATAATGTTGCAGCCAGTCTTCGATGTCCTCGCGGGCGTCTCCGTGGTAAGGCATCGGAGGTTTGGGTGCGACGGGCAGGTATACGACGGTGGTGGTGGACGGGTTCTGCGACGACTGGCAGTCCATCGTTGGCCTCGTTGGCTGCTTAGTTTTGGGCGGCAGAGGTCCAAATTCCGGGTGTAGGGCTTGGGTACGACGACTGAACCGGATCTCGGAAGTGCTTTCGTTGGTTCTTCGTGGGCTTGGCGTCGGACTTGGACTGCGGGCCCTTGGAGGGGTACGCGGCAGGGGCATGCAGTACCCCGCACCTCCACCAAAATGTCACGAATGAAAATTGATGAGGCGCAAATAACTGAAGAAACTAAACGTTTAATGGGGCGAACTTGTGCCCAGAAATAAATGGCAAAAAACGATAACAGAAGAGAACAGAGCGTCGCGGGCGTCGAGGTCGGCGTGACAGCAGAGTCGAACGCTGGGGCGAAACTGACCCCAGCTTTCCACGCGGAGCCGCTTTTGTACACGCGTGGACTTCTGGAGCATTCGGCGTAGAAGGTTCGGTGCCTAGAACATTCTAACCTCGAATCAGCAATAGGGTTCTCGAATTACCAGAACGTCACATTACAGTGTCAACAAAAATGTGTAGCCTCCGCCAGGAATCGAACCCTGGCTTTTCGCGTGGGAGACAAGCGCGATAACCGTTCGGCCACGCGCGCGCTGCCTACTTGGCAAGCTGCGCGCGCGGCAATATGTGCTTTAGATGACCCACAATTTTGAATGTATCTGGGTCGCTTATGTTGAACTCCGTGCGACCATGAAAAAAAAAAAAAAGTGAGTGCGACTAAAATTGTCCAATTTCTGACCGGCTGTTTTCAACAGGAAAAAAAAAAGAGGAATTACGTGTCACAAATTATATTCTGGGGGTTAAGCTCTTATAGGTCATGTTTAAATAAAAACATCGCCGAGCATAATTGTCCTGCTAGTGTCCCTTCAATGTTCTGCAAGTTGCGCTTAGTACGGAGCTTGCAAATTTTCCAGAGGACCCGATATTTCTCTTAGGCTATTTCAATCATCCTAGTGTTGTATGTTCCGATATGTGCCATTTTTCAGTTCTTCCCTAGGAGTGTTAGAACTTGTGCCTACGAGCATGCTTAAATTTATCACAACTTTTTTACAAAGCCCGCGGATTTTATGTCTGGATAAACCAATATTAAATAGCGGGGTTTTGACCAGTGCACGTACCTAATTTTTTTATATCTGAACTACCCGATCTCCGATATCATTGTTCACAATTTATTTATTTAACTCTTCCAACATTTAATTCCTACAAGATAGTGAAACGCCTCCGTGATTATATAGTAAAGCAAATTATGAAGCTCTTGACATTCACCTAGTAATTTCTCCAACTACTACAGAGTTAATTTCTTTCTGTGTTCGAGTTCAAGAACCAATTGGCATTACTTACAGAAAAGTTATATGTACCGTGGTACATAATGTTGCCATCTGATTCACATTGGTTTAATAGAACTCTAAAACGACTTCGCACCACCAAGATATTGTTTAGTGCTCCAACCCTTTGCGAATCGTGCAAAATCCTGTTTTTTTTCTCACTGAAATTAGACGGTAGTATAATACCTGGCGATAAATCTGCAGACATTTTGAACGATTTTGTTAATTACGTCTCAAGCGTTATTATCACTTGACCTTGTTCACTATTTGAATATCACATTCTTCTCATGGAACACTTCATACTTGATGCATTTGGCATGGTAAAAACAGTTGACAACCTTATACCCCTGTCAGACGGCAGCTAAAATGGCATTTACGCCGAATGACATTCAGTGTAAATGTCATTTAGGCACTACAACACC
>JABSTQ010000268.1:0-21289 GCA_013358835.2 Ixodes persulcatus
AACCGCTTGAGCACGAAGGAGCCCGCCGCGGGGTCGCCGGCGATCACCAAGACCGCAGAAAACGAGGCGCCACGTCGGGGGAAGGGGCGTCCCACAAACTAATCAAAAACACGCTCGCGGGGGGGGGGGGGGGAGGGGAGTTAACAAAAATACAACCCTGGTGTCACATCAAACTGCGTGGTGTGCACACCAGGCTGCCTTGTGGGCACATGAGCTCGTGAGGTGTGACACCAGAGTCTCTTGGTGTGCCCACCAGGCTGGTGTGCAGGTACTCCAGCATTTCTGGTGGGCACACAAGGCTGGTTTGCTGGATCATTGCTGGTGGGCACACCAGGCTGGTGTGCTCAATACACCAGCATTGCTGGTTGGCACATCAGATATTCTGGTGTCCCACCAGGATTCTCTGATGTCACACCAGGATTGCCTGATATATTTTTCATTAGGGCGGGGATAATATCAACTCGTCTATCTCCGCTGCTGTTCCTGGCGAGTTTCTTTTTCGACCGCAATGTTTTCCTCACTCAATCCCCCGATCTTTTTCTGCCTCCCCAGATCTGATTTGCTCAGAGACTCCCGCCGACGGACCTTTCGTATCCCCTCGGCAGGCCTCGGCATAACTAAGCCACGTAGAAATCCCACAAGCCTTAGCCCTTGTGAGCGCTTGAACGATTTCCTCTCCGAGGCTCTTGCCCTGGTCTTTCAGGATCCTGTCCGTTCGATTCGAAACTACCTAGGGGTACTGTGACGGCAGTTTGTCTTAAACAACCACCTCAGCACGCAGCTGTCAGAACGGTCCGGACATCAGAACATAGGCCACGGGGAGACACAGGCTCCCCTCGTCCAGTACCGACTCGTTCCAACTACACTTCCCTTTGTAATTGTTTTCGGTAACGTTAGGCGGATGAACTGGGTTAATAGTAGCCCGACTGCCGAGAAACACGCGGCAATACTTCCCGTTCACTGTCATGTCGAAAAGATAGGAACCCAGGAGTACTTTGTATCTCCAAGCACTGGCTCGAGTTGGCGAAGACCACCTTTGATATTTTAGGCATCCCGCGGCCATGTGTCCAGGTTCGTGGCAATTAAAGCACCTTATCGGCTTCCTAGCCTCAAAGAATTTCCTTTGCCGACTCTCCTGCTCGTTGCCCTGGGATGCCGCGGAGGTATTATCCTTCTTCCTTCCTTCCCTCCTTCAGCGACTCGGGTCTTTTACAACCCCATTTTCTCTGTTCATCCCCGCTTTCCCCTCCTCGAGGGCTCTCCACGCTCCCACTTTACTTCGTCTGCGTGAACCGGATTCATCCGCAAGATCCGCGGCCCGATAAACAGTGTCAACTCCTGTCTTACCCTGAATCCAGGTCTGCATCGTTTCAGGGAGAGTCTTATAGGACTGTTCGAGCGCGACTGTCTCCAGTGTTTTCTCCCTGTCATCATACGACTCGGCGACCTTCATCCTCTCGAGAAGGTACTACCGAAGTTCATACGCGAACTGCGCTTAACTTGCCTCGGTCTTTTCGGTCACGCCCCTGAACTTCCGTCTGAACGCTTCTGCAGACAAGCGGTACTTCTTTAGCAGGTAGCTCTTCACGCGCTCGTAGTCGTCTGAGTGGTCCGCGTATAACCTCACGATTACCTCGGTTGCCTCGCACGGCAATACGCTGAGCAACCTTCTGGCCCAAGAGACCCGATTGAAACAGGACCTCTCGCATGCTTTCTCCAAGATGACCAGGTTAGCAGAGGCCCATATCAGGCCCCACCTAGAAAGACTCAATCAGATTCGTCATGTCATAGTGATTTAGGGTACTTCTACTTCCGTTTTGCGTCCTCCGCTCGTCTTCCTTAGCTCAACCTTGAGACGAAGTTTTTTTAGTTCTCATTTTTTTTATATTTTGCTCCGTCATCTTTTTTATTGCGATTTTTCCTCAACATCACTTCGATTTTATTGTCGTCGAAATTTTCGTTCTGGACATCCTTCACCTGCTCCGTTTTTTGTTTATTCGATATGCTCGAGTCTACCCCGAGCTCCTCACACAGGTTGAGCAGGTCACACTTTAGGAAACGCTGCAGACCCATATCTGCCACCTAACTGGGTTGCAAAAATCTGCACTACCGAAAAGCAATAGCTTGAAAATGGCTTTACTGTAGTCTCTACAGCCCCTGCAAAATAACACTTCTATTTTAGAGGCCTGGCAACGGAGAAAAGATGCCGTCACTCATCAGACTCGGCTCACGGCTCATGATATTCTTTGGCTCTGCCGCTGGATGGTTGTAGCTGTCGATCCCACCAGCAGCCATCCAGCTGAAAAGACTTGGGGTCCTCTGGTTCCACAGGAACGTGGCGTGCAGAAATGAGCAAAGGAGGGCAGAGGACGTTTTCGTAGAACTCGTTTAATTACATATTTAAAAACAAGACGCTATAGGCCTGTGGCACTGAAGTTTCGAGCAGCGCTCCAGGGGAGCAAAATATAATATTTGTGGCTCGCGTTTCTCGCGTTTCGAACACTAGTCATTGCGCTTCCCAGCTACTGTTTTTTATACTCCGTTTCATTATAAGTGACAGCGTACTAGAGGCTACAAGAGCGAGTTCCGAGCTTTCAGTGTTCCTGCCAAACACGTGCGCGTGCAGTGCAAGCATCGTTTAGGGGAACAAGCTTTTGCAAGTAGCTTCGGCTTCGCTACTGCGTAAAGTGAAGCATACGTGCTCACGGAGGCTATGAAAGAAAGCAATACAAAGAATAAAGATAAAACTAATGTTTGATGAGACGCCGAGCCCCGCACGAGCAGCATACTTTCTACTTAGACGTTTTGTTAATGCGCATCTACGGATGCTAACAAAAGCTTGTATTTGAACGTGGCAGATGCATAATAGGACGTTACATCGCCGCTTTTATTGTCGTATCGTGTGGATGGTGCAGACAGCATAACGTGGTCGCGTCTTGCTGACGCGCTCGCGCCCCCCTGCCCGAGAACAACGGGTCTATGGTACAACGTTCGTAGTCAGCAGCATTGTGGAAGCGTTCTAGTTGAAACATCTCTGCGTACTGTTAGCTCTGCGTTTTATTCGTCTCGCGCGCTTCTCGACTCATCTTTTTCTTCTCTCGGATGTGTCGTCGGTTTTCTCCCGTAGAACTGGCGGTATTCCTCGGCTCACAGTACCCCGCCAAAGTCCTTGGTCGCCCAACGGCTAATCCCTTGAACGCCGCGCTTGTGGATGAATCGGTCTTTGGGAACCTCTCGAGACGTCAATTTGTCGTAGAAGGTGGCTCCCCTTTCTTGCGACTGCATGTCAGGGTTACTTGTCCCACTTGTGAAGCGCTGAGAGCCGTGGGGATGGCCAATGGAGTGCTGTCTCAGGTGCTCGTGGGCGCCGCTAATAGCAAGGCGAGACCACCTGAACCCTTGTCGAATTCCTTGGATGGGCCATTACAACACAGGTATTCCAAGCCAGTGTGAACAAGAGAGTTTGGGCATGGAAAGAGAAGCAGATTGACATAGCTTGTTAGTTTATAATGTAATGAAGCGCTGCACCAGAAAGCAGAGAACTTGACGCATCCGCATGGCTGCTGCTCTTCTATTATGGCTGCCGCTTCTCCTCCTGTATTCTCTATCAGGTTGTTTGATACTCGATAAATATTTTCATACCGGTGGTGCTGTCACGTATCGCGACACGTTCACAGTTATTTGGGCAAAAATTTGCTTGCTTTCTTGAAAATTTTGTGTCAAAGTTCACAAAAACCCAAATTAGCCAAGGCAGAGACAAACTCGACCTTTTTCGGCAAGGGTCTGGGCATTTCTACTTAACTCTCCAAACAGGTGCCAAAGTGAAGCTCTACTGCCAGTGTGATGGCTCTCGTCTGGCATCTTTTTGAGCTAAATATTCCTGTGTTCTTGTGTTATTGTGTCTTGTTCGTCGTTCGTTCGTCTTCTTCGGGTCTAAATTGCGAAACTAATGCCGTATTTAGGTTCCACTGCTTCTCTTAAATTTATACATAATGTCTTCGGCTTAATAGTGGCACTTTTGAAATTATGTGGCACGCCAGAAAAAAAGAGAAAAAAAAACAAACAAAAAGTACTCTGGCACTCACTAACGTTTTGAAGCATAACCTTATTAGGTCTAATTCAGGCCTCTACGACTGCCAGGCATCGGCCAGGTTAGGCGTTTTCTGATGGTGTGCTACCTTGGATAAGAACCATCTTTGAATTTTCACAACCTCGGGAGGTTCGACGACCGCGTACCGACAGGCTGTTTGAACCTCTGGCTAGGGCATCATCATGTGGATAGCATAATGTGGATGGTTGTCCAACGGGAATACTGATGTTGATGTTGTCCAACGATCAACATTGGTTCACAAGGATCATCTATGATCGTTGTCCAACAATCAAGACTCCACTGTGAGACAATTTTGATCGTTGCGCGAAGATCAACGATGGCTCACATGGTTGGCTTCTGTCACATCAACGGGTTAATAAAGACGTAGTTGGCAGCATTGTTCGAAGTTTTTCATATCTGCCGATGCAAAATTTGAAGGAATATATTGCAGGCACGCAACTATTCTTGGAACGTTAGTAATGACAAGGAATATTTTTTTAAAACAACAAGTTTTACTAAATCGGAAAAGTTTCATTACACAAGACCTCGTTTTTTTTATTTGTATGTTATTTAACATTTGTTTAGAAATAAAATGTGATAAGGTGACGGCGATTACGCAAACTTGTCTCGCAGTTTAAAAAAATGAAGCTGCACATATTTTGTTAGATTTCAGTTTTCAATAGAATCTAGTTAGTTGCTCTGGTTGTTCTGGAAACATTGCTTACGTCATTAAAATGAAGACCATTCTAGATATCAGTCGATCTTGCGTACTGACATGTTTCGGTGCGTATTTGAACTCGACGTATAATTCCCTCTTGTTAAAATTAGCGCAAAGACAAGGGAGGTAAAACCTAGAGATCTGTCTACATTCTTTCTCCCTGGTTTTTGCGTCAATGTTTACATAATATTGCCGCGAGCGCAGCTGACCAAGCAGGCAACGCGCTCGTGGCCTATCGGTTATTGTGCCTGCCTCCCACGCGAAAGGCCAGGGTTCGATTCCTGGGAGCGACGTCTATTTTGTTTATCCCTGCAATTTAGTGTTCTGGAAAATTCGAGAATCCTGTTGCTTGTTCGAGGTCCGAATGTTCTACGCGTCGAACCTTCTACGCCGATTATTCCAGAAGCCCACGCGTGTACATAAGGAATTTCGCGTGGCGAGCCAGAGTCAGTTTCGCCTCAGCGTTCGATCTTGCTGCTTCGCCGCCTTCGACACCCGCGACGCTCTCTTGTTATCTTTCTTTTCCCTTTTATTTTTGGGCACAAGTTCGCCCCATTAAACGTTCAGTTTACTCAGTTATTATCGCCTCATCACTTGTCATTCGTCACATTTTGGTGGAGGTGCGGGGTAAAGACTCTGTAGGCGCTGTTCTTCCGTCCATCGGTTGTGCTGGGCCACTCGCTCGTACTGCTGTAGCCAGTCCTCGACGTCTTCATAGGGCTCACCATGGAAGGACACGGGCGTACGGGCGGCGACGGGTAGGGCAACGACGGGTGGCGTGGTCATCGTCGCGGTCTTCTTCCTTGGTTTCGGTGGCAGGGGTTAATATTCCGGGGATCGGCCTTTGGTACGGCGGCTTGATCGGGCTTTGGCGTCTTCTGCGAAGGGTAACCTCCCGGGGCTGAGCACGTCACTTGGCGGGCGTGTTTTCGGAGGGGTACGCTCCACGGGCATAGAATGCAATACCCCGCACCTCCACCAAAATGTCACGAATGACAAGTGATCCCCAACAATCCAGCAAATATTTTTAACATAGTAAAATTCCCACAACTACGCGTATATTTTCCTTATTCGGAACTAATAATGTTGCCGGGAGATAAAAGACCAGCGGAGCGTTTGATTGAATGCGGGCTTGCACGGTTGGAGTGGAGTGTTTACCACTCGTAGGTTCTGAAGCGCAAAATTGAAAAATAGAGGTACGATTCTGAGCATAAAACCTTATTTTGCGACCCGCATAAAGATGCTAGGTTTTGTAAAATGCTCAAACTCCACGGGAATGTGACACTAGAATCCGTGTCAGTTCGACTGCGGCGGACGCTATCGTTCGATACAGACAATCAAGCAACTTGACTAGTTCACCGCCTCTGCTCCCGTCGTGTTTCTATGTGTGCGATCACTGGCTAAACCAATCACGAATAGAAAACGCCAGGGCACTTACGCAACCCGTAGGAGGAAACACTGCGAAACCTGAGGTATGTACATTCGCTTTACACGTTTTGAAACATCGTGTTCTTCAGAGTAACTAAACCATGTCCTATAAAACGGAATAGGAAATAAACTTTCACTTTGGGCTTGTGAGGGTTTTCTTCGTGACACCTCAAACAGGTGCCAAAAGGAGAAGCGGACTTTAAAAAACATGAAGTTATCTACAATCTCTTTCCAAAAACCCCAATGTTTGACTGGGGTAGAATGTGTTGTTGAAATGGTCAAGAAGGGCAAGTGATTGGCTGCGGCAAACTACAGCAAACTACGATAATGTGAAAAAGCCGCGACGCTCAACGCCAGGCTTCACAAGCACTCGGCGGCAGCGATTGCAAGTTGCTCCGCAGACGTCTAAAGTTTTGTTGGCCTTCACGTTACAGGCGATTCATCTACCTTGCCTCGCCGACCTGATCGCTGTACACGCGCCAAGATCAAGCGGAGACATCATAGCAAGTGAAGGAAACCATCTGATTGGCTGCGGCAAACTATGTGGCAGTGACGGCATCGCAGGACACACTCTTAAAAAAAGGGTACTGTAGTACCTTCCTTAAGGGGGTAACCGACTTGCACACAGGGCAACCCCTTTTGGAGTTATCGTTAGCCCCTGCAACGAGGGTGCAAACTTACCCCCTGGGTTAGGGTGCAACATTGCCTCCTTTTGGAGGTAACCTTAGTTCCTTTAGGTGTTAAAAGTACATCCTTTCAGGGTCAGCCTTTACCTCCTTTAGGGTGGAATTTCAACCCTTTTGAGAGGTAAGACGACGTAATTGAGGGCGCTGCTTTTACCTCTTTTTGGAGGGAACTATGATCCACTTTGGGGTTAAATGCACACGATGAGGAAAACAGCTCAGAAATCGCGGACTACGAAGAACAAACACAACAGAAAAGTGTTGTCCTGTCGTGTTTGTTCTTCGTAGTCCGCGCTTTCCGACCTGTTTTCCCCATCATGTATAACAGCAACAAACTGGCCCAGTTCACCACCTTATTACAGGTTAAATGCACACTTGATGGAATCACTTTGACCCCCTAAAGAAAGTACTATGGCCCTTTGTGGGTGTGATAGTACGTGCTTCAAGTGTGGGCCTTATAATAGATGAAGACAGCCTAGTTCTGAAAGTAAATCACAATGTTTTATTGTGGCTGTCACAAACAAAATGGCATAAAAATCAATGACATGACTAGACATCTTATAAAAGTTCTAAGATGAAACCACTAAGCGCAATAAAGGCATCTGGAACAACACTTTCGGGGCTCTAGTCGCAGCTAAAGATGAACTAGAGGCAGAATGCAACCAGGACTGCCTCAGCAGGCGACGCGGCTTCGAGGTCTCCCTCCACTGCCACATAGCTGGGCGCCTCAGGATTAATTAGGCTTGAGCTGACAGCCTCCGGGTAGATTGCACTGCCTGCCTGGAACCAAAAAAATGTGGAAATCATGTGATATGAAGTTGAAAGATATCCCCAATTTGAAGAAACTGTGAAAAAATATGAGATTTTTCTAAGACGCATTTGGAGCATTTGATGGGCCACTGATTCCAGCATTATAAAGCATCGACCATACTTACCAGACGTGACCAGTTTAACTGTTGACTAACTACCACTGACTAAAATTATCACATGGCGGGTGGTAATCGTAGATTAGTAAGCACTTTGTATTCACCGGTCATGTTTAAATTTGTCACCCCGATTTACTTAGGTGACTAACAAATCTTAGTCAAAGGGGTACAGCTAGTGTAGCAGGTTAGTATATACAAGTGCTGATTGTTGGGCGAGTTGGCATTGTACGTGAAACAACATGATTGCGCTTTAAGACAAGGACAGAGGAAGAACATACACCACAGAGCGCTACACCACATTAGCTACTCAGCACCACAGCAGATCCCTATGACCGCCAACCCTAACTGCCGAACTTCGGCAAATATGCAAATATTTTTGCCGAAATGCTCTGCCAGATGAAAATTGAATTTATGTTTTATTTAGACATGAGAAGAACAGCACACAAGGACGAAAACACAAAAAAAGAACACACCGAAAAAGACACACTCAAGCGCGTTGTGTGTCTTACTCTAATTTGTTTACTCGAAGAATACCCTCAATTTTCTCTAGAAAATGAACGAACACCACACACAAAGAAAAATAAAAATTAAGAACCTCATTTCAAGTGCCCAAATGCGAACAAAAACGTCAAAATAATATATCTGACTACGCTTACCTGCAGTTGCGTCCAAGGTAGCAGGCATTCAGTACCCTCGACGAAATCACCCTACAACGTTGACGCTAGGAAAGAAATATATTCAATCAACTTCAAATAATGCAAACTTAGCCATCTGACTCGCCTATTGCATGATCAGCTTTTAAAAATGCCTGATGACACGCAAAAAAAAAAAAAAAACAAAGCCAAGTTAATATACTTGCTAGTCTCTCAGCCGGCAATAAATTAATGACCTTATTCAGTAATATACTACTATTAATGTTTGCGAAGCGCACGATTAATTTCTAACTGCCGAATATCAAACTTCGGCAAATACTTAAAGTTTTTTGCCGAAGTAATTTGCCAGATTAAAATTTTGAAATTGAATCAATGTTTTATTTAGACATGAGAAGAACAGCACACAAGCACGGAAACACAAAAAATAACACCGAAAAAGACACACTCAAGCGCCTTGAGTGTCTTACTCTAATTTATTTACTCGAAGTATACACTCAATTTTCTCTCGGAAATGAACAAACAGCACACACACAAAATAAACATAAAGATCAAGAGCCCCATTTCAAGTGCACAAATGGGAACAAGAAATTCAAAATAAAATATCGCACTACGCTTACCTGCAGTAAACAGTGTTAAGAACTGTCACGAGATGCGTCCAAGGTAGCAAGCATCCAGTACCCTCGACAAAATCACCCTGTAACGTTGCCGCAGGACGAAAGAAATATATTCAATCAACCTGAAATAATGCAAACTTGAGCCATATCTAACTCGCCTACTGAATGACTACTTTTAAAAAAACCTGATCACAGGCAAAAAAAAAAAAAGCCAAGACAACATATAATTGCTAGTCTCTCTGCCGGAAACAACTTAATGACTTTATTCCGTAATATACTACTTTTAATGTTTGCGAAGCGCATGAATAATTTCTAACTGCCGAATGTCTAACTTCGGCAAATATGTAAATATTATTGCCAAAGTAATTCGCCATATTAAAATTGAATGTATGTCTTATTTAGACATGAGAAGAACCGCACACAAGGACGAAAACGCACAAAAAAAAACACCAAAAAAGACACACTCAAGCGCCTTGTGTGTCTTGCTCTAATTCATTTACTCGAAGTATGCCCTCCATTTTCTCTCGGAAACGAACGAACAGCACACACACAAAATCAACATAAAAATCAAGAGCCCCATTTCAAGTGCACAAACTGGAACAAGAAAATCAAAATAAAATATCGGACTCCGCTTACCTGCAGTAAGCAGTGTTAAGAACTGTCACGAGATGAGTCCAAGGTAGCAGGCATCCAGTACCCTCGACGAAATCACCCTACAACGTTGCCGCAGGACGAAAGAAATATATTCAATCAACTTCAAATAATGCGAACTTGAGTTATATCTAACTCGCCTACTTAATGATCAGAGTTTTAGAAATGCCTGATCACACGCAAAGAAAATGCCAAGACAATATAATTGCTAGCCCGCTGCCTGTAACAACTTCATGACCTTATTCCGTAATATAATACTATCAATGTTTGCGAAGCGCACGAATAATTAGCTCAGACATTTATATTCGGTATTTCAAGGTAACGTGACATTTTACCAAACTATTTATTAAACCTCGTTAAATTAAAAATTAAAAAAAAACAAAAAACGTTGATATTAAGAATCAGTGTTTAACACTGATTTTTACAAATATCACCGACGTTGAGAATAAATCGCGCCGGTTGGCCGGTGCCGCCAATGAATGCCTGATGGACTACTGCACTGCGGGGAAAAAACAAAATAAAACAAAAAACAACCACCTTATGAGATTTTTAAATATTTGATCAGATCCTCAATTTAACGAACGACGCGACACGCCAACGGCCCCAAAACGAGAAAACCTCATACCCCCTCACGCCTTAAACGTAGGCGACCCCCCATTCAAAAGGCGCCTTCGCCCGGCTCGCCAAACCGCCGCTCTCCCCCTTCCTCCACCCGCACACACATACACCGGGAAAAGCTGCTGGCTACGCCACTGGTCAGCGTATGTCAACCTTCTAAATATGCGCTAGTGCAAGCGACAGTCATTCCTGCTCTTGCTCTTTATGAACTTCGATGGTCTAAACCGTGTCTGCGTTCGCGCCACACACTAATTTTATCGAACGCTGGACGCCTTCAAACGAGCCAACATGTCCGCCAACCCTTTGTCTAAGGAAGACGGGGGTCGCCTTCCCGGGCAGTCATAACCCACGCCAACTGCCGACCGCGCAGAACATTTCCTTACCTGCATACGGTGCACACGACTTGGATCTTCGACTGAAGTCAATGCAGCTCTCTCGGTGACCTCGCAAGAAGAGACTGAGCCGAACAGAACAATAAAGAACGTTCCTGCGCTGGGACGCCTCCGTCGAACGTTCGAGAAGGAAGACCGTTATGCCGTCACGACCAGGCGCGTCGGCGGGGAAGGCTTCGACGCTCCCGGTCAGCCGGGCAGGCACTCTCCCACGCATGCGCGAAGAATCACGTGTCATACGAGGAGACCAATTAGCGAACTCGTTTGCGCCTTCCCACAGCCAATCGCAGCGCCCAGGCTTTGGCAGTGCAAAACAGGTGCACCCTCTGGGAGGTAATACGTGCCTCCTTGGTGCCCCTTCGCGGCGAACTTCACCTGGTAGCACCGCATTCTTAGTGTGTCCTGCGCCTGAGGAGGTAACAAGCGTGGCGCTTTACCCCTGGCCGGGAGGCGGGCGTTAATGGCGGTCTGTTACCTCCTTTTGTTCCCCTTTTTTCTAAGAGTGCACTAAAGAAAAAGCCGCGACGCTCAACGCCAGGCTTCACAAGCACTCGGCGGCAGCGATGGCAAGTTGCTCCGCAGACGTCTAAAGTTTTGTTTCCCTCCACGATTACAGGTTGGTACATACGCTTGATGTTTTAGGTGTTGCTATCGCTGCTGCCGCTGTTGCCTTTGTCAATTTGTTGATATTAGAAAGAGGCTAAAGATGGCAGAGGCAGAAAAATGTTTGTCCTGTCATGAAGTCTTGCCAGTGGGGGTGTGCATGACTTGTTCATAGTGTGGTTTCAGCTATCACATGGGTAAATGTTCGGGTGTGACAAAAAGTGTTCTAAAAAAATGACCAATGAAACAAGAGAGTCGTGGCAATGTCCAACATGCACCATTGCAAAAGCAAAGGGACAAACCGCATAAAAAAATCCGGGAGAGAAAACCGAGAACCATTTGGCCGAAATAACAAGAAAACTGGATGTCTTAATGTCAATCGGAGCGAAAGTGGACGCGCTTCTTTCCATGAAAGAAACAGTAGACAAAATTGAGCTGTCTGTGCAGCACATGTCAGATCAATATGATGAGATACTTGAGGAAATGAAAAAAAAAAAAAACAAGATGTTAAAGAACTCAGGGAACGTGTTGAAGGACTGGAAAATAGCGGAACCTAAAGAGAAGTCGAAGCTCTAAAACAGAAAGTAAATGAGCTTCAGCAATACAGTCGCAGACAGAACCTTGAGGTGCATGGGTTACCGTGTCTCCCAAACGAAAACCTGTGGCACAAACTGAAAGATGTACCAGACCAGCTAGGCGTTGCTGCACTGAATGAAAACGATGTAGAAGCGTTGCACAGGATGCCCGGAAAGCCAGATAAGTTTCCTCCGATTCTCGTTCGTTTCACGTCCCGGCTTACTAGAGATCGATGGTTCCAGGCAAGGGCTGTACTCAAAGATAACGCGTCGGGTATCTGGTTACTGGACAACGTAACAGCGCAAACAAAATGATTGCTTTGGCAGGTAAAGACGAAGGCAGCGGAAAGACGTTATCAGTTTGTTTGGCAGAAGGGCGGAAAAATTTTTGTCAGGAAGCAACCCGGCGATCGCCCTATTCGAATTGACAATGACAAAGATCTGGCTAAAATTGAGTGAACATTCCGGAAGTATAAAGCTACTAAATAAATGAACACAACAATGGCGCGCGATTATAGTGAACCTATGTACTATGACAGCGCGTTATTCAATCGGTGCATCACTGATAAAGCAGTGACTGCAAAAACACTAAAATTGTTTAACTTAAACGCACGAAGTCTGCGGAATAATTATGATGAAGTATGTTTTTTCCTATATTCTCTTTGTACTTCCTTTGATGTTCTTGCGTTTACCGAAACGTGGTACTCAGGAGAATCGGACATTGTGCAATTCCAAGATTATAATTGTGAAGTTATCTGCTGCGAATCTCGTCGTGGGGGTGGTGTTGCCTTGTACATTCAAAACAAATTAATCTACCATGTACTTCATGATTTCACTTGTATAAATAATGATTTGAATCTTTGGTTGTGGGTTACGGAGGTTGTATAATAGCTGTGGTTTACCGTCCGCCTTCAGGTGCTTTAAATGTTTTTTTTTTTTTTTCAATTTTCTTGAAGAATTACTTGAGTATGTTATGTCAATAAATCAGAAAATAGTTTTAGTTGGAGACATGAACGTTGATCTGTTCACGAATGAACCTGCGAGTGTAGCATTATTAGAAATCGCTCAAGTAAGCGGATGTGAAAATATAATCAGTGTTCCCACCCGCATAACTGAACGTACGGAATCACGAATCGATATTTGTTTAACGAATCATCAAAAAACTGACGTATTTTCTGGAGTTCTAACTGCAGATCTGAGCGACTATTTACCATTGTGTTGCTTCTTTCCCCAACACAATTCACAACACAAGCTCCTGTACAAAAACCCAGTATTTTTCAGACTCATCAACGCAACCACTTTGGAAGATTTCTATAATCTCGTTTCGACAGAAAACTGGGATGATGTTTTTAAGGATCCGAACCCGACAAAATCTTACGATATTTTTATATCAAAGCTTCAAGAATACTATAATAAAGCTTTCCCGAAAGCGGAGATTAAAAAACATAAAAAGTCAAGGAAGCCATGGGTAAAGCTGGAACTTTACAACAGAATCAAAGCACGCGATCAGATGTTTGCAACATTTATCAAAACTAAAAATAAGAATTTACTTATGGAATATAAAAAAATGCAGAAACAAACTTTCCCTTTACATTAAAAAGGCGAAGATAAACTTTTATAAATCTACGTTTTCTGAAATTTATAAAGACCCAGCTAAGCAGTGGAATAGTATGAGAAAGTTAATGTCAATAAATCCGGTTTTCATCCCCGAAGAGCTTAAAATAGATGGTACTGTATATATGCAAGCTTTATTGGCAGATAAATTTAATAACATTTTCTGTCATCTGGTGCCTGTGAATCAATGACCGTATATGATAACCATTACTCATCTGTTTCGGTATTAAGCTCAATATTTTTAGAACCAACAGATGAAACAGAAGTTCGCAACATACTAATGTCCCTAAAAACAAACTGCGCAAGCGGTGTTGATAATATCAAGGTTATCCCTATTAAAGCAGTAACGGAGTTAGTGTTGCCTCCTCTTGTCGATCTTTGTAATAAAATAATGGTTTCTGTTATATTCCCAGAAAAAATTAAAATTGCTAAAGTCAGTGTTATCCACAAGGGAGGCACATATGAGAACCTTAGTAATTACAGGCCTATATCTGTACTACCACTTTTTTCCAAGGTTGTAGAACAAATAGTTAATTCAAGATTTTACAGGTTTTTTACTGTTAATAATGTTATAACTGACAAACAGTTTGGGTTTCAGAAAGGGAGATCTACCGAATAAGCCCTAATATATATCAAAGATAGAATAATTACTAATATAGAAAACCATGCATATACCATTGGGATTTTCCTGGATTTCAGAAAGGCGTTTGATTTAATAAAACATGAACTTTTACTGGAGAAACTATCGGCGTACGGAATTAGAGGTAACTCACTAGAATTAATTCGCAGCTATATATATTCGCGTTCTCAATATACGGTACTTAATGTATTTCTGTCTCAACTCGCACCGATAACATATGGCGTTCCGCAAGGTTCCATACTGGGGCCTCTATTATTTCTAATTTATATAAACGATATTGTGAATATACCTGAATTGCGTGATATTATTTTATATGCTGATGATACCAATGTCTTTTTTTCTAGTGGAAATCTGGATCAGCTCGAGGAATTTGCAAATAGTTGGCTCAGTAAATTATTATTGTGGCTAAAGCGCAACCAGCTTAATCTTAACACCAGTCAAACAAAATATGTATTGTTCAGATAAAAAAAAAAAACCTATTTCGCGTACATTGAACATCTTTTTTGTCGGGGAAAAAATGAAGGCGTTAAATATCACAAGTTTCTTGGTGTGTGGTTCGAAGAAACACTCAGTTGGACTGTACACATAGACCAGTTCAACCAACATGATCAGTTCAACCATCATGACTAGTCAACCAGTATGACCAGTTCAACCAGTGTGACCAGTTCGAACCACATTGACCAGTTCAACCATTATGAAACTGGTCAAACTGGGGCAATAACCAAGTTTGAAACTGGTACCAGTTTGAACTGGTCTTTCCAATAGGGTGGTGCCTCAATCTAAGCCCTGGGTCTCGGTACCTCGGAGGCGGCAGCTTTCTGCTTTGACTGGGCTACCCCCTTGGATCCTGATGCTTCGACCCCAGTGAGCGAAGCACCGTTATGCTCCTGCGGCTCCTTTGTGCAACCGTGCACCGATCGAACGGCAGGCTGCAGATCCCCTTGGCCCGCTACTGACCCGCCTCAACGAAATGTGGACATCTTTAAATTGGACTGACATCCTTCGCATTAGCAACGATCCACCTCGTCGTCATCTTGCATGTATATATTCATCTCATTACCATGTTCCTTAGCCACGGCACCGCGGGCCTCCATGGTACAGGCTGTTGCCTTACCACGGTGCCGCCGCTCTCCAGAGCCAAATAAAGATATTACTATTATTAAGACAGTGGAAAGGGTTGGGCGCGCGAGCGTCTTGAGACGTGGTTTGGTTGGCTCAGGTTGAAAGGGTCCCGCAAGGCTCGTGCGCTGACTTTGACAGTGCTTTCCTTCCCCCAGTCTCAGCTGAGACGCTGTTCCTAGCAAGTCGGCCATGGTTTGGGCCGAACGTTTGTTTATTCTACCGTTGAATATGGACGTGACGACAACCTCACATGCGCCAAGTTTTCAGTCACTGAGAGTCATACCTTTACACTCTAGCGAAGCAAACACGGCATAAATTAGTCGTGTCACAAATTTAGAGCACACGACCACCGCAAGGGGCTGTTTCGCGGCCTGTGGTCTGTGGTTGAACCCGAGATGCTCGCCTATTCAAACCAATGTGTGGCCAAACTCTCTCAATAAACGGCTCTGTTAAAGGCGAAGCTAAAGCGCCCTCCTGTAATTTTTTTAAATATTTACTCTAATCTAAATTTCCTGTTTAAATGATTATTTGTGTTGACTTATTCCGCATTTCTTCGTTTCTACTAAATCGAATTTGGCCGACCCTCGCGACTATGATCTTTCGCTGATCTAGCCCTGTAGAAAAAAGGGTGTGGAGTCTCCTGTGTGTATATAAGAAATGCCAACACAAATGGGTAGATTGAGGATTTATCCCTGTCTGTAGAGGTATTGTTCAACCATTAAAAGGAACATAACCTTTTATAAATTGTTTATATTGTTTTGAGTGCTCCGCCTTATTTAGAAGCCAATTTCTAATTAATGACCTGTTTTTTTCCGTTGCGGCGAGGCTGCCAGATTACTTTTTGGGACCGTCGTATAAGGCTGAAGTTGTTGGACCGCTCTTGGCCAATGGGAGAAGGAAGGGATCTCCAAATGTACTTCTTTTTTCCACCAGACTTCAGAAAAAATGAAAACAAGAGCGGATTCGCTGACTTGACTAAGGTTTTGGCTACGCGAATTTGGGATACAATACTACTCCCCGGGAATGAAGCCGACGAAGCGAAGAAACTCCGGTGTGCCTCTCCTGCTATCTGCTTGGGCACGCCGCTCTCGCGATCTGCTCATGACCATGGTCCTGATAAAGGCGGGCTGTCATCCGCGTATCATTATTAATTAATCCAAACATAATCTTTTTTGACCCACTTTAAGGCTTTATAATTCCTTACATTTGTCAATTCTAAAACTTTAATATTCAATTTATTAATCAAACGCCTTAATGTATTAATAAATCATGAAACCCTTTCTGGCCAATGAGCTAAATAAAACCTTGACAAAGACAGGTTGTCAGTCCGCCCTCAACAGTTTCTGGTGAATTAGAAAACCGCAGTATTTCGGCCTCCCACGAGGTGGCGCATCAAAGCAATAAAACAGTGTTTCGGTTTTCGTTTTTGTTTGTTATTATCTAAGCTCTATCTGAAGAATCAATGTAGGGATTGAGGCGAGTTGGTTCATGATTACAAACTGGTAGCCGCGCGCAACTAATTATGCCAGCCAAACGTTGTTTTATTTACGCAAGAAAGATATTACTTGTTTTGAGCACGTGTTGATACGTTGACGGTGTGGTTGTTTACGTTGTTGTTTCCTTTTCATGAAACATCCAGTTGACGTTCGCCGCTCGTCCTGTCCATTCGCTCATTTCTCTGTGTATATTTTGCGCGCTGCTTCCAGTCCCTAAATAAACGAGGAAACCTGGTGCCCATTACGAGGCAAGTTTTATACGTAGTAATATGTGTATTCATTACATCCCGCTTGAATACATGCCATTATTATTATCACATGTCTATATAAAAGATCCGTAAAAAAGGGCAAAATTTAACTACAGTAAAGGGGGACAACGGGCAAACACATATCTCTAAACACAGCTGGGTGACTGGTGCGCGACTGAAACTGTGACACACTTCGCCATCTTTCTTCGCATTCCACTTTTAGTAAATTTAAAATCCAGATGATGCGAGTCTATTATTTCATATTTCCCATGAAATTTTCTTCTTCACCGATTATGCCTCGAGCGAAACTACAAGTATAGACAATCTTTGGAATAGGCTTTGGTAAACTATTTACCACTGAATTAAAGAATGCAGACCTAGACGACAGAAGCTAACAGAAAAACACAATCCATGAATCAATCGCTAAATCAATCATATAAAGCGTAAAATAGAAAGAAAACGAAGATCACTGAAAAAAAAAAATATCTATCTATCTATCTATCTATCTATCTATCTATCTATCTATATATATATATATATATATATATATATATATATATATATATATATATATATATATATATATATATATGTATGTTTATATATATGGGTCATTACACGTGAAACGTCCCAGACGTTGCGCTCGACCACCTCCGATTTCTAAAAAAAATTCATAGGCTTCCGCCACAACGTCCGAGGCATACCCTAAAATAGTTTTGACGAACAAAAATTTGTGATGACGTGCGGGCGATTTTAATTTTTGAAAACAGCGTAAAACTAGGCATCACTCAATAATTTACGAAAAATCAGCTTTTTTATGAAACACCCAACAATACTTTTTTCTTAAATTTGAACGGTTGTCGACTTACAATGTGGTTGGGTTTGTGCAGTTTTGTTTAATTTAAATATTGTTTTTAAAAATACATAATTTTATTCAAAAATAAACATTTTTGTCGTTTTATTAAAAATATATAATTGTTCCCGGGACCTAATATAACTTTTTACTGGCTGCCCTTTAGGTATATAACCTATAAAAATATTTTAAACCGCTCAATTAATGGGCCCATGAAACGATTCTAACTTTGAGAGAATGTGCACCTTATTACCCTTTTTTTTGTTTACTTTAGCACAAGGACCATAAAACACGACCACTTCTCTCGAAATGTAGCGAATGCGCTGCGTAGCCGCACAAACAAAAATGAACTATCTCTTGACTTGACTTCACGTACGGCGGCCATAGGAACTAACTTTGTGACGTCACGGCTGGTGCGGTTATTGAGATCGCTCTTGGAACAAGTATATTCTCAGTTTAATGGTAACGTTTAGAAATGATTTCGTTCCAACATAAACAAATGAATCGAAAGTTTTATATTCTTGTTCAGTACACGAAGTTTTCGCAGCGCCATCTATCCGGAGTATGTCAAAGCATCCCCTCCCCGCTACTCCGCTGCCTAGCAACGTTGGCTGGCTGCTACAATCTGCTACCGACGAGCGGTGTGATCAACGCGATATAAAAACCACGTTTCGGTAGCTGCGTGGTTCGTTTTCTTTTTCGTGCGCCTGGTTCGCCTACCTGCAACTATAAAAAAAACTCCGTTTCACCTAATGTTGTACCGCAGCGAAGGCTATAAGCGCGAGCTCATACCGTTGGCAGCTGCCCTTGGTGCACGAAAGCTTGTGCCGCCGAGGTGTGCCATAGAGCATGGAGCTCGCGCTTGTAGCCTTTCCTGCGGTACAACACAAGGTGAAACAGAGGAAGTATTCACAGGCGGCCATAGCTGTGTGCGCGACTGCTGAGCGCGTGCTGATGGCTAGCTTCCAGGGTTCTTTTGCAAGGTGCATTCCACACCGTCAAAATGGCCGGTCTTAGCAGCATATTAACGGGGAGAGAGGGGAGAGCCTGTTCTCGCTGTAGCAACGTCCACAGTGCTAAGGAGAGAACAAGACCGGAAGCCGCGTACCCCGCGGCTCGTCATGCGCACGTGAGCCGGGAAATATTGTATGAGTTGAGGGGCATCCCCAAACGCCATCCTATTGGGCCGGAAGTCCGAAAATCGTTTCATGGGTCCTTTAAACATCTTGCAGTAAAAACAAAATCCTGAAGTTGCCAAACAGTGCGTTTTGACGCATAAACAGCCGTTTATTCCATCCTGAGGTGGTTCAAGTAAAAATACAAAATATGGTGAGTTTGGAAGAAGGATTGATCGTCTTTTGATTCTGAAAGTTCAATCAGAGTAATTTTTGTTTAAAGCGAGAAAACAATTTTTGAAGTTGAACTCTCGCACCACTACCCGGCGTCGCTTCTTAACGCCTCTTCGCCGCACAGCACGTCACCTGCGACGATAGCCGAAGCGATTAGGTTCAAAGAAACAACGGAGTTTTCTGCCGACTTCCCCTCGTCCCCCTTTTCTGGCTGTAAGGGAAGAAACGGCGGGTATCGTGTACTAATCGGAGGTGCCGCCAGTGCGTCGCCATAGCAGCCCCGTTGTGCCATTTGTACCCGAGGGCGGCTCCTCACACTCCGAAACGGGATGCCTAATCGACGGGCGGCATCAGGTGACGTGAACGTCTGAAACACGATAATATCTCCGCGAAATCTAGCCGTCACGCATGCTGCGGTGAAAATCGGAACTATGATCCGGTTCGCGCTTAGTTGGAGCGCAGTGAAGGCTACAGGCGCGTGATCAAAGCTCTGAAACGCGCTGATTCAGTATGTTAACTCGGACGCTTGAAGTATCGTCACAAGCCAAGATTGCGCTTCTAGCATCATTTTCGGTCCATAATGTCGGTGCGGGAATCTTTACATGACCCATCGGAAATAATGAATAAACAAAGGCACGTGTTCGCACTATTGACACTGGGTATCGACTTATTCCTTGCCTTTAGATGAACCCGCTTCTGCGCTAGTAAGCTAAGAAAGGGCTGACAAGCGAGAAGTTGGCTTTTGAACGGCTATTTGAGATCGGAAATCTGTCGAAGAAAGCACTTCATTCTTCGTCAAGTACGTTGTACGTTGGTGTAACGATGGATGAATCTGGTCCCTCTGGAGAAAGAAGTCAATCTACGGTTCCTGTGGATGCTGATCAGGGTACGCAGGAAAGCTAGCGTTATTTTGTACAATACAATGATAGTTGTGTCGTGTTTACTCGTGTCTACCTTGTCACAGTATCTGTAAAGTTGCGGCCGCTCAATTCATGACTTTTTCAAACCAAACAGACTAGCTATTTGTTTTTAAAGCTGGCCGTTCGTCGTACATGTTGTATGTGTTACGTTAGACATGTATAAGCCCAAGCTGTAGGGAAGGTTGCGTTGGCTTATATTAAATACACAAGGTTCGCCTTATACCTGTCACAAACCAATTAGCGTTATAAAAGTTCAAAGCCGAATGGCGTTTTGCGTACAAGGCTAGCTTCTGCACGAAAGGCGCATATGTGCCCGACTTGTCATTTATGCGCAGCACGCAGATATGGCTCACATAAATGAAGGAGCAGTCATGTTCCATTCAAATTTCTTTTTCATTGCAGAAGCCGAACTTTCCCCGTGCTCCCTTGGTGCAAGGGGTTGCCATGTGACCACACAGACCAAGACGCGGTCCCTCATCCACGTTCAAGACCTGACGCACACGGATCGGCGGCTCCTTTCGCTCCGTTCCGGGCGCCCACAAGGTGACATCCGTACAGTGTGTTCACATCATAATCAAGTATACCTTTTAAAAGTACACATCACTGATTGCATCCAACTGGTGTTCCAACCCTTTCTATGAACACGTCAAAAACGCCGTGGATCAGCTGTCATTACAATAGCCTTGGCAGATGCGCACCCCAAGTTAAACCTTATTCCTGGAAACCGACTTTGTCAAGCATGCCGGCGAAATTGTTTCGAATTGAAGAAGAGACCTACTTTTCAAGCACCACCACCACCTCTGGCTTGAGATGCCCCTCCTGAGCAAGATGACCCCGATGTAGCACTTGAGAGCGTCAACAAGGCCCTCGCAGCCGTTGGAGAGAGCCCTCTCCAACGACAACGAGGGCGAACAAGCCGCGAGACATACGCCAAAAAGAAGGTTAGAAAACTTAAAATCTCTGCCGAAAGAAGAATGTATACATCTTTGGGTGTACAGCAGAAACGAACTTCTCAGCTGAACCAGGATGAAGATTTTGTTTTGAGTGACTACGTGTCACTCATGCAAGAGTAAAACAAGTTTGACCAGGAGAAAAA